>CATKHJ010522139.1:0-16013 GCA_949750685.1 Vernicia montana
AATAATTGGAGTCATAAAATGGGTTTTTTCCTTAACTTTTCCCAATTAAAAAATAAATTAAGGTGGCGACTCCCAAAGTCAATTTTCAAAGATCAACCAATCCGAACCCAAGGGTTCCATCGTGAGACCAGACCCGAATGAGCATTTCGATCCCCCTCTAGCGGATTGGACCGGTGCTCGGGCGAGGCCTCACACAATTACAATAATTATTAATTAAATTATTTAATTAGTTGATTAGTGGTAATATGATTAAACTTGTAATTAAATTTATAAGTTCCCTAGCATGCCCTGAAGTTTAATCCAAATTGAGTTTATATTAATTAAGTCTTAATTTATGTGAGACATAAATATGAAGGACTTAGTTGAAATAGTTTTTGACTTAATTGCGAAGAAGGCAAAAGTTAGCCCTTACACGTGATGTAGGCATAAGTCCACATTTGATGTGGAAGAAGCCCTTTTGGGCTTAGTGGAAAATTCTAGCACAATTGTTGGGCTAGGTCTTCCGAGGCCATGTAATGAGCTTGGTGTAGGAAAAATTCACTAAGCATAAAGGACTAAATGGAAAATGGCCATATTTTGGAAACAAGAATGACCATGGTCATTTCACCCTTCATCTCTTGTGACTCTACAACCTCCAATAAGAAAAAAGTCTTCTTAAGGAAGTTAAGAAAATAGTCTTCTTAAGGAAGCTAAGTAGAGTCTTCTTAAGGAAGCTAATAAGAGAGTCTTCTTAAGGAAGCTAAAAAGAGTCTTCTTAAGGAAGCTAAAAAGAGAGTCTTCTTAAGAAGATAAGAAGTCTTCATTTTTTAAGCTTGCATGTAATAATGTAGAGAGAAAGTGAGAAATTAGAGTGAGAAAGAGGAAGAAAAAGAGTCTTCTTCTTCATCATCTTCTTCCACCTTTCTTTCTAAGTTCTTTGAGATAGAACAATTACATGTTAATTTCCATTAATAATTGAAAGACCAAAAAAACTTTAAACCTATGAAGTTTCCAATGAGCTTTTGGAAGGTTAGTGATCTACTATGGGCCAACCTAAAGAAGGGATTCGAAAACATATTTGGAAATCCATCATAAGGTAGGATGACAAGATCTGGCGTGAAAGATTTGTGTGGGAATGTAGCATTCATCTCACAAATTGAACCTAACTCTTGTGAAGATGCATTACAAGATGAACATTGGATGACTGCCATACAAGAAGAATTAAACCAGTTCGAAAGGAATTATAACAACAATTTGGCAAACATTCTAACCAAGCCTCTAAATGAAGTGCAACTCTGCAAAATTAGAAGAGAGTTTGGAATGTGTGGAGCATTTGGTTAATTTTAAACTTTTAATATGCATTTTATTTGTTTGATTTATTCCTTGTGCTGTGAGGCCTCGCCCGAGCAGTGGGGTCCGGTCTACTAGGGTATCGGAAATGTTGTTTCGGGTCCGATCTCACGATTGGAAGCGGCTATCGCTTTATTTGGTGAATTGATTTGATTTTTGGAAAAGGATTTAGGAGTCACCATCCTAATTTATTTAAATGAAAAAATTTAGGAAAAACTCAAGATTGACTCCAATTTATTAATTGTTCGATTAATTTACCCAAGGATAAAACCATTAGTCTTCGAATCAGGTTGAGCTCGGGGACTAGATTTTTGATTTTAAATAATCTCAATTCAGTTCCTAAGTTTGATTTGATTTGACAATTGATTGCATAGATGATAAGTATTAATGACGATTATAATGCATGAACATGACATATGAGTGCATGGAGAATTGAAAGCGAGTAATTTAAATATCCATAAGTAAAGGAAAGTATTTCCTTTAGCCCTTTAAGAGTACTAGGGAAATCACATGATCGCTCATTTACTCCAAAATAATTAATTAAATAATTACATTAATTAACTTATAAGAAAATATAAATTGATATTTACATTGAAAATAAAAGGGGAAAGGGATTAATGAAAAATTGGATTTAAGGATTAATGAAAAATTGGATTTAAGGCTTGGAATTAAATTCCAAGCATGCCTACGTAGCCCACTAAATGGGGATCAAAACCCACGTAGTTCATTCCCATTGTGAAGTGGAGGGGTTTAGTGGTTGGTCAGATTGATTTGATTTCATTTGAGGGGGGAGGGGGGAGAGATTTTGGAGTTGGTGAGAGAAGATGTTGTACCTTATCTTTGAGAGATTTTGAGTGGATGGAGTGTTTTTCTAGACTAAAATTCTATTTTACCAGCATCAAAAATTGAGGATCTTACTCAAGGAGATTAGATTTAATTAATTAATTAATTAATTTTAACTAAGTGGATTAATTAATTAAAATGATTAATTAATTAATTCAAAGTGATTACTTAACTAAAAAAAAATTAATTAATTAAAATGATTAATTAATTAATCTAAAATTAAGAGAAATTAATTAATTTAGGGGTTACTCAAAGGGAGTATGAGAGACTACTTAGAGAGAGAGAAAGAGAGAAGCAAGTGGATAGTCAATCTACACAAGTTTGAGGGGTGAGAAAAAATGAAGAGGATGAGGGGGTATTTATAGGTGAAGTGAGGTGGGGGTAGTTTAGGAAGAGAAAATGTGAAAAGACTAGGAGGGTAGGGTTGTTTGGGGCTGAAAAATCAGACTGAAAAGGGCAAAAATGAAATTTCAGTATACAGGGGGACCATCCATCAGGGCAGCTGAAGGCTCCGCCGGCCAGGTCATAGGATCCAACAGAGGTTTGCGCGGAGCCTCCAACCATTTCAGCGGCTGCCGCTAGGATAGCCGGTAGCTTCGCCTAATCTGCTGGACTAGTTTACGATTTGCCTGATGGCAGGCCTGACTCAGCAGGGAGGATCCGGGTAGAGGGGTGGAGGCTCTGCCTGGCGAATCCTCCAGAGATCTGCTCGAATCCTCCAGCATGTCCGGCGGCTTAGCTCAGTGCATTGGCAGTTCTTCCTGTGGCCCCGGCGGACAACACGCTTATTCGTGTAGACAGTTTGTTTTTCAAGATTTTTTAAGTTTTCAAGTCAGTTTTTAAATCTTTCGAGTCATTTTCTGGGGTATTCTAAAGTCTAAAAAATTACAGTTTTGTGTTGCTAGACTCGAAATTAATTATCAGATAATTTGGAAATCAGTTCCGGGAAAAAGCCGATCAATTTTGGGAAAATGCTGTTTGATTTAGAATGTCTTGTCAAGTTCAGAGTGATGTCGGCTAGTGTCCAAAAATTAAATCGTTTACATTTCGGGGCTGCTGTCCCTGATCCCTCGCAAGGGGCGATGCCCCCTTGACTTCTACCCACTAATCGGCTAGCGAGACCACCGTACTTGTTTTGTATAGCGTACTAAACTTAACAGGTGTCAATCTGCGGCCGTGTCATGAGATTGTAAAATTGAGGGTTCACATATGCATGTTAAATATTTGTTTGTGCAGATATATGTGTAAAATTATTTGCGTTTAAGAAATTAAAATTAGATGAAGACTGTCAGTGTCTATCCATCTAATTTTGATCTGGAAATTGCAAATTCACTTATTTTCGAATTTAATGTTTTGAAAATAATGTTGAAATATTTTTTGAAGCCCTCATGAAAATTTTATTTTGTTCTGAACCTATTTTCAATTAAAATCAAAGTTTTTAAACTTGGAAAGATTTTTTCAAAAGATATTCTCAAAATTTTTATTTTGAAATTAATACTATGACTTTGTAATGATAAATTGAGAATATTTTTGGGTAAATATTTGAGACTTTGATATTTTATTTGTTTCCTTATTGGTGAAAATTTGTGATTTTATTTTTGATCTTTATTCCTTTATTGCATATATATTTCTTTCCATATTTAAATGGCAAGGGTAAAATCAAAACCCTAAAATCACCAAACCTTATTTAATATCACCAACTACCCAAACTCTACCACGTTATCAAAACCTCAGAAACTACTCACAACTGTTTCAAACCGAATCGATTCAAAAGTTTTAAGAATGGATCTCTTTCATGTCAATCAAAGATGTTGTTTTTGAAGATTTGGTAAAGGAATTTTACAAAATCTTTACTAAAACTGGTGAGAATTTAGCTATGGTTAAATTGCAAGGAAGAACTTTTGAAATTTTAGTTGATAGATTGAGGGATATTTTAGAGTTGCCTAATGAGGGAACCATGATATGTAGAAATTATGAGTTAAAGAATTATAAGGAGTTTGATGGGCTCGAGTTCATGAAAGAATTGAGTGAAAATCCAACTTTAACAACCACTGATAGCATTAAGTCCACTAAAGGATTAGAAGTGAGAGTCTTTCACAAATTTATCACTCACTACCTAAATCCTAGGAGTGGCAGCTTTGATTATTTAAATAATGTTGATTGGTGTCTGATTTGGCATATCATGAAGAAGAAAAAGTTTAATTTGCCCTACCTAATTTTCAATAATCTAGATAAGATCACAAAAACTAGTGGTCTAGGTTATTGAATGGTACTAAGTTGTTTAGGGCTCTAAAATTAAAATTTGGAAAGGCTGCTGAAACTAAACTAGATGAGAGATATGATGATATTGGTGAGGTATTTGTAAAATCATATAAGTATAAAAAAGATGTTGAAGAGAGTTAAAGCACTAAGGGAAAAGAAAAAGAGAGAGAGAAAAGAAAGTATAAGAGAAAAAAAAGTGAAAAGAAAGGAAAGATGAATTTAGTTGATGAGAAGACAAAATCAAATGAAGAAATAGAACCAGAAGAGGCAGATTTAGATAATCCAGAAAAAGAGTTAGAAGAGGAAGAATTAGAAGAGGCAGAAACAGAAGAGAAAGAATAAGATGAATATGTATCATATGAGCAAAAAACAAATAGCCCTAAAAAAGAATATTTTGATGATTTCTTTGACAAATTGAAGGTTGAAACCACACTACTAAAACTTTAGAAAACCAAACCAGCAGTCTCTAAATCAGTAAGTAGAGAAAATTTAAAAGAGCAGAAGAAAGTAGATGAGTAGAAAAAGACTGAAAAGGCAAAGAGAAAGATTCTAGATGATTCATATGTAATCTTAGATGAAATTCGAGAAATTATGAGAGCTATTATATCAGAAGTTTAGACTAGTGCAGTAAATTTAGAGATGTTGAAAGCCATATCTAATATCAGTAGCATATTAGATCAGATGAAGAAAGATCAGAAAGATAGAATAGATGACTTCAAGGAATTCTTAAAGAAATCTCATCAAATGCATGTTAAACTCTTCATGGATGTTTGGAAAGAGGTTGTCAAGGGAAATGAGAAGCTTAATATGATAGGTGATGATTTGGGGACAAAGCTTATAGTTGATCCACCCAGGCTTGGGGAAGATATGCTAAAGAAGCTGGAAGTATATGTACTTCAAGCCTCTTCAAATCTGCAGAACACAATTCAGAGGATCCAGATTCAGAATCAGATCAGGCATAATTAGAAACCTCAGTTCCAAAGAAGAAGAAGAAAGTTGCAAGTACATCTCAACCATTCAAGAGGCAAACCAGAAGTGGAGGATTCAAGTATGTTCCTATCAAGTACATCTCAAACCAGAGCAAGGAAGCAAGGAGAATCCACAAGTGCTGAATTAAACCCTAGCCAAACCTACCCTTTTTGCTATTTAAATATTTTGCATGAACTTATTTCTGTTTTGCATGTTTGAGTACTTTGCACTTTACTTGTTTTATAGTTAATCCCTCTTTGTTGATGACAAAAAGGGGGAGAAGAATTGATATGTTTTAAGTACTACTATGTTATATTCTAGGGGGAGAAGAACTTTATATAGGGGGAGTAGTGCTATTATATGCTTGTGCTTGATGATTATATGATCTTACAAATTTTTATGCATGCATATAAATATGGGGAACAAATATGTTTCATATATAATCTATTTTTACTCTGATCTAATATCTGTGTAAGAAAGGATATTAGATTCAGGGGGAGCTATTTACGTATCTACTTTTATTATCTCTTTAGCTTTGATTATATATTTGCTCTTGTTGTAATTTTCATTTAGTTTTATCATCATCAAAAAGGGGGAGATAGTTATCTCCAAAGCTATATTTGATTTTGATGATTACTAAAACTCACATGAAAATTAGATTATTATACTTTGAGCTTATCTAAATTGCAGGTTAGAAGGCATAATATCATAAAACTTCAAGTTATGGATATCAAATGAAGAAATTCTTTGAAACTTGAAGATCTCAATTATGGAGGCATTCTAAATATAGAATTTATGTGAAGTCTCAATATCGGATTACTTGAAGATTTGGGAAGCTTGAACTACTAAATTATATCAAAACAAGACTTTGAAAGATATTAGAAGACCTGAAGACATTCAAAATTGAAAAATTGAAGATCTCATCTTAGAATATAAAGGGGTAAAGTTATTTTACTAACCTTGAGAAACTTGTCTTCTACCTAAGTTCATCATTTTATAGAGTTAAAATAATTTTATCAAAAGAAAGAATTCAAATTTTGAAATCTAGGTAAAATTAGATGACCTTCCAGACTGTTATTGCCCATCTAATTTCATATATGATGGCAATATGATTTTTAGAAAATATTTTCTTAATTTTTCTTATATATTCTAGTGTTTTTATTATTTGAAAATAATTTTTTTAATCCAGAATATAATGCATTTGAAAATATATTCAAATCATTTTCTTTTATGGAAAGAAAATCAAAAGATCTTTTAAGCTAAAAATCTCCTTTCTTTATAAGGAAAGAAATCCTACATATTCTCTTTGATTTTCTACTCCTTTTAAATGGATGGAATTTTATATTTAAGGAAAAAAGTCTTTGAATGGATTAAACAAACCTAATTGATTTATCTTATCTTTAATTCTTTCCTTTCCAACAGTCATCTTTTTTCACAATTCTATAAAATCGAAATTTGCTTATTTTCCAAAATACTTTTGGAGCATTTTCTTTTAAGCCTTTGAAAGTTTCCTTCACACAATTTTTGAAAGCTATTCTTGTGGGATTTAGTTAGGTTTTAGAATCATTCATTGTGTTAGGCAGATTTCTTGTTTTTCATTGTTTGGTATTTACCTTTGTCCCTTTAGGTGTTGATTGTAACACAAAATTTGAGAGAGAGAATCTGCATGCTTCTGAGAGTTTAGGTTTAAAACTCTTGGGTTGTTCCTTTTGGAGTTTATAGGTTAAAACTTTAGGTTGGTTCCTTTGGGTATTTAGGGGTTAAAATATTCGATTGCTCTTTTGTGTATTTTTGGTGAAAATACACAGTTGATTTTTTGTGTGTTTTGTGGATAAAACACTTAGTTGTTCATTTGGGTGTTTCTTGGATAGAATACTTAGTTCATTCTTTGGGTGTTTCTTGAATAAAACACTTGGATTTCCTTTAAAGTGTTTAAGGTTAAAACACTTGTTCCTTTGTGTATTTCATGGATAAAATACACTAATTTTCTTTGGGTATTTCTAAGTTAAAATACTTGGTTACCTTTGAGTATTTATAGGTTAAAACATTTGGTGAGAGGTTGCAAGCAACTAGGTTATAAGCTTGTTTACAAGAGAGAGGGCATATCTTTCTTGGGTTTTAGGTTTTCAAGTACCTGTGTAAACTTGAGTTTAGATTCTAGGTGGTTAGAATCTAGGTTGTAATTGGTGATTGATCTACCCATTTAAAAAGAGTTATTTAGTGGAAAGAACTTCTCAAGGTGTGATCATTGGGAGAATGGACTTAGGCTAGCGTGTCGAACCACTATAAATATTGGTGTTTATTTTTCTATCCTTACACTTTTACTTTACTGTAAATTTATTTTTTCTTTTGATTTTCTTTGAACTGATTTAATATATAAACTTCTACTGACCTAATTTCATGAAGCATCTAATCTGATAAGCACATCCAATTTCAACAAAGCAAAATCACTTGATTCAAAATTTTTATTTTGGTTGCTTGAGTATTTCATATGTTATTTGCTCTGATATGATATTCAAGTTTATATATTGTATTGAATTGATTTGTGAATAAATTTAATTTAATTTAAATTTAACAGTTTTCTGATTATCTAATTTCAACTCTGATACATTCTATTTAGGTGATCTAATTCTAATATGTGTTGTTTCTTGAAGTTTGCCATATCTAATCTTTGATACATTATTATGCTTGATTATATTTGTGATTTGATATTGCACTTATTGTATACTGTTTGCAAACTTATCACACACAAACTTTCACTTTAAAAGACCTTAGGCTTAGAGTTCTAAGTTGACTTGAAAAGTTTTAGAAACTCAATTCACCTCGCTTGGGCATTCTACATATAACATTAATAATCTTGCTATTTTCTACAGTATTGATAATATGAAACTCACCAACCCATTCACAAACATTGTTGATGCTAATAGGTTCATAGGGCCTCACTTTGTGGACTTGTTAGAGAACCTTAAAATGGTCCTTTCATTTGAGCACATATTATATGTACTTTATTCACATGTTTCTGATTCTTTATGTGAAAGGGATATTCCAAAGGAACATGTCGCCCTAGTGCAATAAAAGTGATATAACTGTCAAGATAAATGCTATATGTTTGCTTCTATGAGTAAAGAGTTGCAGAAGCAACATAAAAGCATGATACACGTTTGGGAGATTATGCCTCATCTACAAGAGTTTTATGATGAGCATAGTCAAACTGCTCAATATGAGATATTGAAGTAGTTATTCTATACAAAGATGAAGGAAGAGACTGATTTTGGAATCATTAAATTCATCAAACAACTAGAGAGTCTAGATGTCGTGATGGACAATAATTTCCAAGTAGTTTGATCCTTCAATCACTTTCAAACTCCTTTTCTCAGTTCATTTCACATGTATGAGATTGAAAGAACACGTATAAAGCTATGGGATATGTTTGTTATGGCCAAAAAATGCTATGACAAAGGGCAATGGAAAGAAACTACTTTTATTACCTCTTTTAGTAAGACTAAGAAGAAGAATTGCAATAGAAAAGTAGCCATCCTAAAGCCTAAAGGCGGCATTGCAAAGGACAAGCCCATAGAAATGATTGTAGTTGACAAAAGAAAATGTTTCCACTATCAACATTATGAACATTGGAAGCGTAATTGCCCTTAGTATTTAGAGTTACAATAAAGGGCTAAAAGAAGGATAGGCCTTGTGAAGGTAAATCTATCTCTTGTTACTAAAATTCTAATGATTCACATAGTTCATCTATTGCTAGAATCTCTGATACTGGTACTATTTTGTGCTTTATACAGGATCCGATAAGCAATGAAGGCATGGAGTAAAATGAGATGATCCTAAGATTGCAATAAAGGGAAAAGTGTTGCCATCAAGAAGCTTCTGGGTTTACTTCAAAGTGATTTTAGAAATCATGTTTTGTAATATGTCCTGTATGTACCTAATGCTTAAGAAAAATTATTTTTGTATCTAGTATAACTAGAAGGAATTGTTAAATTCCATTACAAGAAAAATGTTTGCACAGTTTATTATGGTAATAAACTTATTAGTGTGGGTATACTTGATTTTTTTTTATAACAAAACAACTCCAAGAGTTTATGATGATAATGCATATTAAACCCTAGTTTAAAACAACTATGGTGTCTATGATTAAGTTGTTTAGCGGAGGATAAGATAACTGGATTGGAGAATATGGATCACGACCCGTTAGGTTGTGAACCTACTTCAACTTGGAAGTCTTGTATCCAATGCAGAATGAATAAATCTCCTTCTGTTGGACAAAAGGAAAGAAATAAAAAAAAGGTTTTAAAACTAATACATAGTGATGTATCTAGACTATTTGTGAAATGGCTAGTGGGAGTTTTTCCTACTTTATTATATTTACACGTTTAAAATGACTCGAATCGGAAAAATAAATATGATAAAGTGTTCACATGAATTCTTTGAAATGTTCAAAGAATTCAAAGTGAAGTGGAAAACAAATGTGAAAGGATATCACAAACAATTGGGAAAGAGTATCATTTAATGTGATCGAGGGTTTGATTACCAAGTTTGAGACATTCCTTAAACATAATGGCATAAAATCACAACTCACCTTGGGAATACCATAGTTGATTGGTGTATCCAAAAGAAGAATTTGCACCATATTAGATATGGTGTAATAAATGATGAACTATATAGATTTGCTTGTCTCTTTATAGGGATTAGCACTATAAATAACAATTTACACTCTCAACTGAAATTTTCTCCAAAGTCTTTTCCAACCTAACCCATATACGAAATGTCATGGTTAGACACCAAACTTTACATATGTTAAGATTGGAAATGTCTAGCTTATTTGATAAGTTGAAATCAAACACCCTGGAAGATAATTTTATAAGAGTTAAGATTTGTTGGATACCGTAAAGGTTATTTAGGGTATTACTTATGTCTTCTTGCTAAATAAAGAGTTGTTAACAGGAATGTCAATATTTCTTGATAAAGAGTTTATTTAAGAACATGACATAAGAATACATATAGATATGGATGAATGTCATCCGGTAGTATCTAACAAAATGATCAAACAAAATTTGATAATCCTTGTGAATAGCTTAAACCTATCTAAGTGATGTATCCACATTAGCACCTCAAAAATTTAATAAAATATCTCATCCTCAGAAAGATATGGTTTCCTCCATAATAATGCACAAGGGTTGTGCGTTCTTGGTGAAAAAGATCATAAGATGATCCTATTATAACTATATTAGATATGGCAACACACATTTTATAATGATTATGGGTTTGGCATAAAGATGTCAATACTAGTTTGCTTTCCTTCACAGGAAGACATAATCATGGAACAAACCTAAGGGCTTTAAGTATTAAGAGAGTTCCAAGGTGTACAAAGCTTAAGTGATCCATTTTGGTCTTAAGCAAATCTTAAGGAGCTGAATCATCTTTTTATGAGTCATGAATGTACAAAAGGATAGTGGGAGTGTCCTTACTTTCCTAGTTTTGTACATGGATGATACCTTAGTTGGTAAAAGTATTAAAATGTTTGCATCCGTAAAATGATTGTCCATTACTATTCTTCATTCAAGACTTATGAGAAGCAACATAAATTCTCAATAATTCATATCTATAGATATAGATTGAAGAGAATGGTAAAGCTTTCAAAGTATATACTTGGAAGAGGATGTTGAAGTGTTCAACACAATGATTCCCAAAAAGGATGTTAAAGAGTTCAATATAATGATTTCCTATATTGATTGATATCCATCTTTCTTGGGTTTAGTTGCCCTAGATACCCAAAGAAAGAATGGCCAAGGTTCCTTATGTTTAGACTATAGGAAGCCCAAAGTGTGCAAAATTTGTATACTAGGCCGGATATCAAGATTCCTATTAGTGTTACTAGAAAATTCCAATCCAATTCAGGATTAGATCATTGGAATGCAATCAAAGGTATCATAAAGTACTTGAGAAGCATTAAGGATTCAATTTTGATTTATGGAGAATATGACTTTTGGATACACGATTTTACATCTTTTGACCTCTGGTTAGATAAGTCTATCACTAGGTTTGTATTTACCTGTATTGGAGGAGCAACATGCTAGAAAAGTTTCAAGCAAAGTATTGCTGTAAACTTCACTACAGAAGCTGAGAATGTTACTGCACTAGATGCTGCAAAAGGAAGTTATTTTGGATTTAGCAGTTAAGAACTATAATGAGTTCCTCCAATACGTCATTGGTACCTCTCTACTGTGACAATAATGAAATCTTAGCTCAGGCAAGGGAACTCAGGTTTCACATGAAATCCAAACACTTGAAAGGCATTATTATATTATCATACAAATTGTTGGGACTAGTAATGTTGCTATGCATAAAGTAGCGTCGGTCGGTAACCCGACTGATCCATTGACTAAGGCAAATACACAGTAGCAATTAAACTTTCATCTTGAGAAGATGGGTCTTAGGCATTGTAGAGAATGACTCTAGTGCAAGTGGGAAATTGTTAGTAGTATGTGCCCTAGAAGCCATATACATGCTATATAAATTTTAGATTTTATCCCTAATGACAGTAAATATATTCTTAATATGAAAGATGTTTCATAATATTAAATATAGTTCTTAAATAATTTGTAAAAGGATATATTCTTAAGGGTTGAGAATATGAGTGACAGATCGCTCTGGTACAAATGCTTTAAAAATGTTCATGGTCATAGTATCTTTGATTGGGCATCAGCAATCCGGAAGGCCATCACCTCTATTGTTTTTTATAATCAACGTGAGATATTTATGATTATAGAGGTAGTAAGTCTTATGCTGCTTGACATATGATGTTGAAAAAAACAAGTGGACACTCATAAGATGAGTGGTTGAACTATCTGGTTATTCTTGATACCTCCTGGCCAGGATAGTTGGATTCACTAGAAAGAGTTTCTAGTAGGAATCTAATCATTTTGAGAATTAGAACTGAGATGAGGTCATACCATCAAGGCATATTAGGGTTTGACATAATCCATGACCCTAGCTAAGATTGGGATCTTTTAATGAAGGGATTTGAGTGCATGGTAATAATGATCGATGGTCTATGAAATGTAAATAATCAGTTATAACATGCATCTCTAATTAGGTAGTCGTGATATTCTAGGCGTCACTCACGACTTATAGGACTAAGCGTGGAATGGGGATTCCACAATTAACAAAGAAGAGGTGTTTTCTCACTCCCATTGCTAATTAGACATGAACATAGAAAGTCACACACAGTAGGACTTGAACTGATTGAGCTAACAATTACCATAATTATTAATTAAATTGTTTAATTAGTTGATTAGTGGTAATATGATTAAACTTGTCATTAAATTTACAAGGTCCCTAGCATGCCCTAAAGTTTAATCCAAATTCAGTTTATATTAATTAAGTCTTAATTTATGTGAGACATAAATAGGAAAGACTTAATTGAAATAGTTTTTGACTTAATTGCAAAGAAGGCAAAAGTTAGCCCTTATATGTGATGTGGGCCCAAGTCTGCATTTGATGTGGAAGAAGCCCTTTTGGGCTTAGTGGAAAATTCTATCACAATTGTTGGGGTAGGTCTTTTGAGGCCATGTGATTAGCTTAGTGTAGGAAAAATCCACTGAGCATAAAGGACTAAAAGAAAAATGGCCATAGTGGAAAACAAGAATGACTATGGTCATTTCACCCTTCATCTCTTGTGTCTCTACAACCTTTAATAAGAAGAGAGTCTTCTTAAGGAAGCTATGAAGAGTTTTCTTAAGGAAGCTAAAAAAAAAGTCTTCTTAAGGAAGATAAGAAGAGAGTATTCAAAATGAAGATAAAAAGTCTTCATTTTGTAAGCTTACATGTAATAGTGTAGAGAGAAAGTGAGAAGTTAGAGTGAGAATGGGGATTGCCATTAGCAATTGAAAGAACAATTACATGTTAATTGCCATTAGCAATTGAAAGTCTAAAACAACTTTAAGCTTATAAAGTTTCTAAGGACCTTTTGGAAGGTTAGTGATCCACTATAAGCCAAACTAGAGAAGGGATCCAAAAACAACCAAAGTACCAAGGAGAGCTTGATCGGTTGAGTTCGTGTGGATGGATTATAGACTTCGAGTTTGAGGAGCTGTAGTTGAAGAATTGGAGAGTAATTTGATTACCCCTCCTATTTTTCTCTTTTTCTTCTTGCATGTGTGTTTTGCACATGAATTAAGCTGATACTAGTGGGTCATTTGGGCCATTCACCATCGGTAGTGTGAAATTTTGAAATGTTTAAAATTTAGGCCGTCTACACTTCTGCTATCAAAATTCATATGTTTGGTTTATTTTTCCCTTCACTCTAAGCTCACAAAGCACTATTTACATGCATCCCAAGACCTAGCTCTAGCTAGGTACCTTAAAGACCCAATGAACTCTAGACAAAGTCCGTGAGGTAGTAAGACCTCCTTGTGGGGCATCATAAGACCTAGCTTCGACCAGGCAAAAGACTGTGAGGTACAAAGTCCTTTAGCCATAGACCTAAATAAGATCTAGATCTATCTAGGCACAAGTCCTACTAGAGGCACAATAAGACCTAGTGTACTCTATGCAAAAGTATGCTAGGCAAACAAGTCCTCTTTCAAGGTATGGTAAGACCTTTGCGTAGGGCTCCGTAATACCTTTCATAAGGCAAACTCAAAAGACCTCTCTGCAACCCACCTCAAAGACCTCTAACAAGGCACCTAAAGTTTCCCTCAAAAGGTTGGATAAGACCTTTGCTTAAGGCTCTATAAGACCTTATAGGAAGCAAACTTAAAGATCTCTTTGCAAGGCACCTAAAGTCTCCCTAAAAGGATGGATAAGACCTTCACGTAAGGATCTATGAGACCTTCTAGGAAGCAAAATCAAAGACCTCTCCATATGGCACCTAAAGTCTCCCTAAAGGGCAAGATAAGACTTTTATAAAAGACTTTGTAAGACCTTATAGGAAGTAATTAAAGACCTCTCTCGCAAGGCTCCATAAGACCTCCACTCGAGGCTCCATAAGACCATTCAATAGGTAAAAGACCTCTCCATGAGGCAATAACCTCTCCGTGAGGTAGCCTAATAAGACCTTATAGCGAGGCAAGATAACAACATTCCTATAGACAAAAGACCTTTATGTGAGGCAATCACCTTTATACGAGATAGCCAAATAAGACCTCTTAGTGAGGCAAGGCTAATACACTTCCCACAAACTAAAACCTCATATCAAGGCATATGGCGAAGACTTCTATACAAGGCAAAAAGGCAAAAGACTGAGAGGTACAAAGTCCTTTAGCCACAGACCTAAATAAGACCTAAATCCGTCTAGGCACAAGTCCTGCTAGAGGCACAATAAGACTGTCACGACTCGACTTTCGAGTCGGGATGATCCTAGGGAATGGGTAGACTTAAGGCCATCAAAAACCCGTAGAAATCTTACCAATCAATAATCCAATTACAATACCATCTCCTAAGATCTAAACCAGACAACCATACTAATCCATATTCATCAATGACATTCATAGTTCCATAATAATATTATCTTACAATAACTTAATGCTTTAAAGGCCCAAAAGAATACTAATCAATATATTTACCATTCATTACATTTACCATGAAGCATCTAAGTTTGAATCATCATCTATACAAAATAATTAATAAGAAGTGAGTTTTACATTAATCACTTGAGTTTTCGAGGATTAGAGAAGAATGCCTTGGAAACTGAACCGATAAACTATAGCTTATCTGAAAATGGGAATCAATAATGAGATAATGCAGTGAGTAAAGATTATACAACCATAACCTATGAAGCTTGGTGATTCAAGGTCGGTTTACAATAATAGTTCATGGTTCATCAATCAATAACAATAACTGATAGGTTCAATAACAATAAATGATTGGATTTAATAACAATTAACAATAGGTTCAATATCAATAACCAAATGGTTACAATCATTAACCAATCATTTCAATAACATCAATCAATTGGTGGCAATAACAATAACATATCATGTTAGAATCATATCAGTACAGTAAGAGTATCAAGTAACTATGTCTTAATGTTCTCCATATAAATGGTATTATGCTCAAAGGCATTACCAAGAACTGAGGTATAGAACTTACTCATCATATCAATATTGAAGAAGAGACTCATCTTATTGGAGCATACCTTCACCAATACGTAAGATTGATCAGATCTTACGGCTAGGGTAATAAGCCCTCCCTATCTAGGACATGGATACTTTCCTCTATCCATCGAAGTACACTGTGCATAATGCCTGATGTTTTACCCCACATCAGGATTAGGGTTTTCTTCTTTCGGTTCACAATCATATAAGGTGTAAAATGGAAATCAATAATCATGGTTTCAAATCAATATCAAGAAGAGTTATCAATTGGGTTCATGTATACAATAAATTGGGATATCACCAAGGATGGTTCAAATAACAATTATCAATAATCAATTTAGTGGTCATGAAAGAATTAAGCCTTTATGCCTTAGGGTTCAAACACAACCATAATAGTATAATAATTACTCACCTCAATCAATGAAAACCCAAAATGGCTTGCAATCAATCTATAGAGCAAGCAAATGTGGTGGTCACAACCTCCATCATCATCATTCCTTC
>CATKHJ010522148.1:0-16169 GCA_949750685.1 Vernicia montana
CATCACCATTTCAAATTATTAATAGACTTTGATTTAATGATACTAAAATAATTAATCTCTATAGTTATAAGTTTCTGTTTATAAAATTCAATCCAGAATTTAATTAATCAAAATACATAAAAATCAAAGAAAACTAATTAGGTATATTAGAATTTATTCCACACTTAAATTCAAAATACAATTATAATGTTTTGGCCATAAAACTTTTATGATTATTCTACCATGATGAATCATTCAATAAAATTTTTTGAGTTATTACCTGAAAAGTCTCAAGTTCAAATTTGCAGTTGGAGTGAAATTAAAAAAAAAAAAAAAAAAAAAAAAAAACTAATTAATGACTCACTTGATTAACAGCAGGAGGAATCTTTGCGGTGGCTAACAAGGTCTCAAGCTTCTTGATTGAAAAATTACTTACTCCGATGGATTTTGTGAGACCATTCTTTTGACACTCTTCCATTGCTTCCCATACAGACCTGAAATCCATTGGAAGAAGGTCTTCTTTCTTTATTGGCAACTCAAATGCACCTGGCTTCAAGCTCACTGGAAAGTGAAGAAGGTACAGATCCAGGTACTCTAATTTAAGATTCCTGTTTGAATAAAAGGAAAAGAAAATATATATATTAATTAACATATAACTCCAACAAGAAGTTCATAAAAAATAATTAAACATTGATTGATTGGGATTACTTGAGAGTTTTTTGTAGTGCAGGGAGGACATGATGATAATGAGCATCACTGCACCAAAGCTTGGAAGTAATAAAGAGTTCATCCCTGGATTTTATTACCCCAAATTGTAAGGCTTCTGATATTGCATCACCAAGAGACTGTTCAGATTGGTAAATAGCTGCAGAATCAAAGTGTCTGTAACCTAATTTTATAGCATGGAGAATACAGTCTTTCAAGACCTCATTAGAAGAAGCACCAAAAGGATATTCAGCAGTTCCAAAACCTACTAGAGGAACATTTGTATTTTGATCAATTGGAACAATTGTGCTCTCCATTTTCTCTACTACTCAATTGTATGTTTTTTCAATTTCATTCTTCCCTATGCTTGCATGTTTATTTATATTGAACTACTCCAAAAATACCAATAAATTTTGGCCAAATTTTGAATGTTTAATCAGCTGGCAAGAGTACTGATATGACATGTTCAATGGATAATTCTCTTGCTTCTTTCTTTCTTTCTTTTTTTTTTTTTGAAAAATACAAAATACTATCTTATGATTTGATGTTTTTCTTGAAAAGGATGTGTGATTTTTTTTCCTTTTTACACTTAGGTAGGTATCATGTAGTTTGTTTTAATAATTTCCTTAAATTATTCAATTACAGTATTGAAATTCCTTGCGATAAATTAATAAAAAAAATAATAAAAGAATGTTTTATTTTTCTTTTTTCTTATATATGGTCAACGAGTATGTACGTACTTTCTAATAAAAAAATTATAATTCAAATATATCTAAATTACTTATATGAAGATGGTGAAAAGTTTAGGTTATTTTAGAATAAAAATCAAATAAATGAGTTATTATGGTGAATAAGTAATTTTAAAATATGAAAAAGTATTAATTAATTGTTTTCAAAATTAAAGATTTTGCAAAGATGATTTTTTGTAAAAAGGATCAGATGGTTAATTAGAGTGATAAAATGAGTAAGTGAATTGTTAGAAATTATTTAGAAAGTGCTAATACTATCATTCTAAAAGTATTAATACGTTATTAATTAGGTCAATCAATAATCAGTTATTTATATAAAGAGTATTTTCAAATAATTTTACTCATCTAAAATATTGATTTATATGAGTTTGGACGAGTTGGATCAAAAAAAGGAAACTTTATACTCAAGTCTAACATAAGATAGACAAAAACTATATTGATCATATGTACCCGGATTAATGATCATATATAACAAAAGCTTATAAAAATTAATTTGAAATAGGAAATTTTTATGTATTTTAAATTTATAATCAAATAATTCTTTTCTAAATTTTAAACTTAACTAATTTATAGTAATCACAACAAACTTAAAGTAAGTAACAAAAAGTACAAGAGTGACAAGTGTACTTAAATTTTCTTTTACTTTTTAGGAAGAAGTGTATGTTATTGACATGTATGTTACTTACCACTCACAGCATACCAACTTGCTTGCTTTAAATTGAAAAGAAGTGCTCCAAGAAAATCTAAGGGTGAGAAATGTACTTAAATTGGAAATAAATAATTTAAGATAATGAGAGGTTGGTGAGAAGTACACCAAAGAGCATATTGGGAAGAAGTGCTTCAAAAAAAAAATTAAATTTTCTTTATGTTCCTAATTTTCTGGTTCTATTAAATTTCAATTCAAATTTTATTTAATATTTTTTTTTAAAGAAAAATTGGATTGCATAATTGCAATTCTGTAGAGCAATATGATACAAATCTTAATTGGTGGCCCTTGCTTGAATTATCGGGAGGGTTTGTTGAAAATAATTTGAGACTTGGTTCACTATTTTGATTTATGTTCCTGTATTTTAGTAGCTGACTGGTGTAAGTTATCATGTTAATTTTGTTATTATAAGATGTGGAAATATTTTCTCATATTTTGATACTTATTTAAGCATATTTTTAACTTGTCATTTTGTAAGCATGTAAAGAGTTATAATTCAATAGAAATCATCTTTATCTTTTCCAACAATAGACGACTCTTTCAACAAAGTTCTAAATATTTTTATATAAGAGTTCATCTTATTATATAAAAGATTTTTTTTATAAAAATAATTGATGTAGAGTAAGATTTCATTACATAAATATAAATTTAACTCTAATTAAATTTTGAATCCGTATGTATATATTATTTAAAAAAATTTCAAATTCAAAAATTTATAATTTTAAAAATAATTTTATTATATCACAAAATTCATAATTTTCAACATAAATGATATGAAAAAAGACAAGAAATAATTTTCCACGCCTTAATTTCCTAATTTTTGTCTTTCCCCTATACGTGTCACTCCATTTTTTGGTCCAGTACAATGTATTTAAAAGTTCTCTAAGAAACCACAGATATCAAAATTTGAATTATTGATGCATTATACTAGGAGATAGTTTGACTTTTTCAATTAGCAATAAGTTATTTTATTGTTAATTAAACCAGAAAATATCAAAAAATAGTAACAAAATATCAATTTTAGAGGACTGATAATACTGTAATAGGGACCCAATTAAATAATCTAAAATTATTAATTCTAAATTAATTTTTATGATTAATATTTTTTTGGCACGCTCAG
The DNA here is from genome assembly GCA_949750685.1 of Vernicia montana. Taxonomy (NCBI): domain Eukaryota; kingdom Viridiplantae; phylum Streptophyta; class Magnoliopsida; order Malpighiales; family Euphorbiaceae; genus Vernicia; species Vernicia montana. The sequence goes on from CATKHJ010522148.1 coordinate 3,260, forward strand.
TGTGACTCTTTGCTTGAATAAGGAATATGTCTAACTCTGAAACTGCAAATGATGGAAACAATTTGGCACTCCTCACGGTCGATGCGTAAAGTATTTTGAACCAAAACTAGACCGAACAAGGTTTGGAGACTAGGGAAGAGACAAATCACCCGAATGTTACTAATCCTTTAGCAAGAACAACATTACGTTTGGGGCTGCCAGCGAGACATATACAAGGCCGAGATCCATCTCCCACGAGGGAAAATTCTAGAAATGTTAGAGACCCTGATTATGACAGGCAACTTTCACCTCCGAGGTCGATGGTCTTGAGTCAAGTTGATCAAATATCCATTGTCGATGGTGTCTCGCGAGTGAACAATGAAATGTACTTGGGAATGGTCGAATAAATTGTTGTGATTATGAGACCTAAGATAGATGAGAATAGGACCGTGCAACGGACTATTAACCGAAATCTAGAAAACTACACAACGGCCCTGACTTGTTTCTCCGAGATCATGAAAGGTAGAAACGAAAATATGGCCGAGAGGAGAAACTTCAGTGATCAGTTGAGAAGAAACACCCCTGAGAACAGGAGAAACAATGCCCCAAAACCTCGGTATGGAGAGGTGAATTTGCTGAGACCCGACCGAGATGGCTATAATGACAATAGAGAATACGAATTTCTTGGTTGAGATCGACAGGGTAATGATCCTCAGCCTCACGAATTTTATAGAAATAATAATAGGCATGAGGACAGAGGGGCATACGAGCTAGAGGTTCGGTAGAGGAATGAGAGAATGCCGAACCACTGACAGGATAATCAAGTTCAGAATGACCAAGTCTGGGAGCAGGAAAGGGATGATCATCATGCTAATCGCCCGATATATAATGATTTGATGAGAGCTTTGAGAAGGATGGGGATAGACTTCAGGGAAAATGCTTGGTCGGTCTATAGAAAGCCTTATCCAAATTGGATAAACCAAGTATATCATTTTCCTAGGGTTTTCAAGATACTTGAATTCATTTTGTTCTCAGGGGAAGATAGCTTGAGTACGGTGGAGCATATTTCCAGATTCACAATACAATGTGGTGAAGCTTCAGTTGAGGATTTTCTCAAATTTCGGTAATTCTCTCACCAAGACTGCTTTCACTTGGTATACTAATTTGTGTGCAGATTCCATTACGACATGGCACCAGATGGAAGAAATGTTTCATACAAAGTTTTACCGAACCCCTTCTATCATTACATTGGTCGACCTAGCCAAAACATACCAAATGCCTTGAGAATCGGCCAAAAAGTATGTGGCTCAGTTCAGAAAAATGAAAGCCTACTGCAATGCCAGCATTACCAAACAAGAACTAGTAAGTCTCACGTTTAGTGGCATGAATATTACTATCAGAGAGCACTTTGAAGACCACAGGTTTAGAGATTTTTATGACCTTTTAGACCGAGTCAGCGGGTATGAAAGGTTACTCAAAGAAAAAGATTAGAGGAAGTCTTTGTCAAAGGGAACTTATTACCGAGTTCCTATAGAGGTGTCCAATGTGCAGGAGGAGGAAGATTCCGATTCAGAAGAAGAAGTGTGCTTGGCTGAACTTAAATATGGAAACTCTTATGAATGTGTGGCCTTTAACAAGCCTTCTATTTTCAAGAAAAAGCCTATCGAATCAAATAAAATCGCAAAGGAATACTCGTTTGATTTGACTAAGGCCGAAGAAATTTTTGATTGTTTATTGAAAGATAACTAAATCACTATATCGGCCGGTCACATTATTCCACCATATGAAGAATGGGCTAAAAAGGATTACTGTAAATGGCACAATTCTTTCAAACAAACACTAATAACTACATCATCTTTAGAAATGTAGTTCAGAAAGCAATAAATGAGGAAATATTAGCTTTCCCAACTAAGGGGAAGACCACTATAGTCGAGACTAATCCTTTCCCCAAAGGCAACAAAGGAGATACCATCATGGCCAAGATCAATACTACGGGCATTAAAATATTGGGATCTAGACATTGTCAGCCAAGCCTGGTAAATCAGCTCAAAGAGAAGTTGGAAGTCCAGAACAAGATCGAAATGAAGGGACCACAAGAAACTAAGAAGGCCGAACAGTGAAAGCTCGACCCATCATTCAGAAAGACAATCACCCTCAGCCTTTAGTAGGTACTGAAGCTTGCTTGGTTTGCCCATCTTGCAAGTCTGAGTTCAACGTGGTACCAAAAGGGAAGAAGCCTAAACCTTCCTTTTCCCAAATAGAAGTAATAAGACCATTACCTCCCTTAAGAAGAGAAAGGAGGCATGATATGGTCGAGGGGTCAAAGGAACAAGATCGGCTAAGGGAAAAAAGAAGAGTAGAATTTACATGGTAGAAAATCCAAGACCGGCCCGAGAGAAACAACCAACCACGGGAACTGTACCTTGACATAAAACCATTGACTTTTAAACCAAAGCCTCAGTATATTGAAAGATGGGAAAGACATTCTCTACCCAAACAGAAAAGCATATTCGACAGGCTTGGTCCTCGTTGGATCAATAGGTCAATGCTTACTAAAACACAAAAAAGGAGGCTCTAGAGAAAAACAGGCAGAACATGCACAGTTGGTGACCTAAGAGGGCATAACTGAAGAAAGCGGCACAAATCCAGCTAAGAATTTGGTAAAACATAAGGTTCAGGCCCGAAACAAACAAAGAGCAAAAGAAGCAAATTTTTAGCTTCAACAGGATGATGAGAAAAGGTTGGGGCTTCGAGCTAAAATATACCAACCTGATTCTAAACCCAAGCCTTATTACGAAGAAGAAACCTGTTCAAAAGGAAAACAAAGGAAGGTTTGGGTCCTTAAGCAAACTCAATCGAGTAAAATGGAAGAAGAAACAAAGGCCAAGGAATAGACACCCAAAGCTAAGGATTGTGCTGGTATGAGTTCTTTATATGATAGAGGCAACATCAACATGGTAACTATTTGGCCTAATGATTTCCTTCCCAAACCTGGCCAGTAGTCCACTTTAGATGGTGATATCCTTGAAGCCGAACAAAATAAAAATGGTGAAGAAGTTCGGCAATCAGTTATACTTGAAGAACCACCACTATCATTAACCAATCATATTCGGCCACTCTACATCAAGGCCGAACTAAATGGTATCCCCACCAATAGAGTTTTGGTGGATAACGGAGCAGAGGTTAATATAATGCCTTTGCGATTACTCAAGAAACTCAGTTTGAGAAAAAAAGATCTAGAAAAGGCCGACATTTCAATAACCGACTTCACTGGGGGGAAACACTGGAAGAAGAATTTGTAACTGTTTAGATGAAGGTCGGTCGTGAAATTCAGCTTGAGGGTATGTTCGTGGTTGATGTAAAAAGTAATTACAACATTCTTTTCGGCAAGACTAGATTCACTCTAACAAATGCATACCCTCCTCCATGCATCAGAATTTTATTTTATTCAGGGAAGGGTATGTAGAAGTTATCCGTGCAGAAAGCAACCAATTCAAGGAACGAAATACACATGGACGATGCCCTATATTATGAACCCCATACTCGAGTAATATAGATCAAGGTATTAGAGGATGGTAACAGCCTGAGGTGACTACTTGGGATGAATCTAGAATCAATAGCCAAATTTCATCCTCAAATTAATGTTTAAATCCAAATAATAAAAAGAAATTTGGAAGAAGATTGCATATCTCTTCCATCATTGGGAAGTAGTAGTGACCGAGTGTATCTACGAGGATGAGCACCATGATCCATCCGGCCAATTACAATTAAAAGATGTAAAGCTGACATCTCGAAAGCACGAAGATGAATCGACAGAAGTTCAAGGCCTATTAAAAAAAGTTAATTTGGGGTCAGAAGCAGATCTTGACATACGTTTATTAGTGCAAAGTTGAATACAAATTTCGAATCCAAGTTGATAGCTTTGTTGAAAAAATTCAAGGACTGTTTCTCTTGGAGTTATCATTAGATGCCAGGTTTAGACCGATCTTTAGTGGAACATTGGGTACTTATCAAGCTAGGGTACAAGCCGTTTAAACAGCCCATGTGAAGGATGTCAAAAGAAGTTAAGGAACTAGTTCGGGAAGAAATCAAAAGGCTTCTTGATGCAGGGTTCATTAGAACAGCTACATATGTAGAATGGCTGTCTAACATCGTCCCAGCCATAAAAAGGAATAGTAAATTGAGAATTTGTGTAGATTTTAGAAATCTTAACACTGCCAGACTGAAGGACCAATATCCCATGCTGATCTCAGATATGTTAATATATTCGGCGGCTTACAACCTCATTTTAAGTTTCATGGATGGACATTCAAGATACAATCAGATCAAAATTGTTGAAGATGATGTAAGCAAAACAACGTTCAGATGTCCAAGACCGATTAGGGCTTATGAATGGGTCATCATACCATTCGATCTAAAGAATGTTGGGGCCACTTATCAAAGAGCAATGAATTTGATTTTTCATGACATGATTGGAAAATTCATGGAAGTATACATCGATGATGTTGTGGTCCGATCTCAGCAGGAAGAATAACACTTGGCCGATCTTCGAAAATCATTTGAGAGAATGAGGGAGCACAAACTGAAGATGAATCCACTTACGTCTGTATTCGGGGTTTCGGCTGGTAATTTCCTCAGGTTTCTAGTCCATCAAAGGGGATATAAGTTGATAAAAATAAAGCTAAAGCAATAATCGAAAGACAACTTCCCCGAACCGAGAAAGAACTTCAGAGATTGATCAGGCAAATAAACTTTTTAAAGAGATTCATTGCAAACACAGTAGGAAAACTTCGATCTTAAAGGAATATTCTAAAAGTTAAAAATGATAGTGAATTATTTTGGACCGAGGAACACTAGCTAGTGTTCGATGAAGTCAAGGCTTATCTCACAAAGCTGCCTGTCATGACTTTGTCAAGGCTGAACCAACCTTTAATTCTCTATATTTTGGCCTCAGAAGATTGAATTGGATGTATGCTAGCCTAAGAACAAGAAGGTTTTGAGCAGGCATTTTACTATATGAGCATGAGTTTAAATGCATATGAATTAAAGTACACATCGGTCGAGAAGCTGTGTTTGGCACTCTATTTTTCTTGCACCAAGCTAAGGTACTACATGCTTCCAGTAATCATCTTGGTGGTAAGTAGGACCAATGTAATAAAATAAATTTTTACCTGCCCTTTTCTAAGAAACAAAATGGGCAAGTGGAATGTGGCGTTATCGGAGTTTGCCTTACAGTATGTACCTCAGAAAGCCATTAAGGGCCAAGCACTAGCCTATTTTTTAGCCCATCATCCAATAAAAAGAAGAATCAATTGAAGATGTTAGCTGTGTTTTCAGTGAAAGTTGGCAGATGTGGTTTGATGGATTGAAAATGACAAGTTTGGCTGGTGCTGGAATTGTGCTAATTTTGCCTAGGGGCATCTCAACAAAATTGGGATTCATACTTGGACTCCCATGTACAAATAACCAAGTCGAGTAAGAAGCTTTGATTGTTAGGCTCGAAATCCTTGCCGAACTTGATGTGCATTCGGTAAATATAAAAGGAGATTTTTTGTTAGTAGTAAAGCAAGTATCCGGTGAATATAATTGTGAGTCTGCAGCTCTTCGGCCATATTGCAACAAAGTCATGCATTTGTTAGATAGCTTTGAGCATTTTTCTATAGAATATGCTTTGAAGGCCGAAAATGAGGAAGAAAATCAACTAGCTCAAAAGGCATCCAGATATTTGGTATGGTTCAGTGAAGTTCCTTTAGAATACAGACCGATCTCAGTTCTATGTATTAAAGGCATAAATCAGTTGGAAGAGCAAGTAGAAAGGCACAAATAAATTTTTACCGTTGACCGTACAAAAGACTGGTGTACCGAACTCATTGAGTACTTGAATAATCCATCCTTGGGGGCAGATCATAGAACAAAACTTATTGCACTGAGGTTTTAAGAAGATAATGGAGAATTGTATCGAAAGAATCCGGGGGGAGTTGCTTTTATGTCTCAATCCAAAGGAAGCCATGCTTGTAATGACTGAGGTCCATGAAGGTCTTGCTGGAGCACATCAATCTGGAAAGCTAATGAGGTAGTTATTGGAACAACATAGATATTGGTAGTTGAGCATGGAAAAAGATTGTTTTAACTATGCAAAAGGATGCGAAGCTTGTCAAAAGTACGGCCCGATACAGTTAGTTCTAGCGGACGAGCTTCATTCAGTTATTAAGCCGTGGCCATTTAGAGATTGGGTAGTTGACATTATTGGCAAAATATACCCACCTTCTTATAAACAACATTCGTTCATTTTAGTGGCCACATATTATTTTTGAAAATGGGTTAAAGCAATACCTTTAAAGGTTGTGAATCAATAGTCAGTCATAAAATTCTTCAAAGAATATATTATGCATTGAAGTAGTTTGCCCCAATCAATTACAATCAACCAAGGGACAGTTTTCACAGGATAAGAATTTTAAGCATTTTGCAAAGAATTCGGCATTAAGCTAATCCATTCAACCCCATATTATGCCTAAGAAAATGGATAGGCCGAGACAACGAATAAGTTGATCAAGATGAACATTCAGAAGATGGTTCATGAGAACCCAAGGGTTTGGCATAAGCTTCTAAGCAAGACATTATGAGCTCTTCGAATCACAATAAGGACAGCCACCGGGGCAACTCCATATAAACTAGTCTATAGGCATAGTGTTATGATTCCAATATAAGCTAACAATCGACCAATACGTCCAAGCTATGTTAAAGGAACTTGATAGCCTAGATTATGATCGGTTATTGTGAACCTTAATTTTGCACCCTTGACACATTGTTGGACTTGAAAAACCTTTGGTGGAAGTACGGCAGTGAAAAGGAAGAAGATCGGAGAAGCGGGCCAAAAAATCACAAAAAGGGTTACAGTTGCCGCATGGGAGCCCTGCAGTACCGCAGAGCCTACCTGCGGTCTTGTGGTACTGTAAAACCTATTTGAGGCAACACTTTGCTGCCTGCGGCAGCCTATGTGATACCGTAAAGCCCCTGTGCGGCAGCGTGTCCATATGCACAAATCCCACATCGAAAAACGCACTAAATCATCCCCAATCCCTTCCACTATATACTCAGACCTCCCAACTCAGTTTTTTCACAATCTGGACTTGCTTGATCAACCTGTAATCTCAAAGCAACCCTAAAATATTCTTTTTGCTTTGTCTACCAAGGAACGAGCTCCCTAATTTTAATTTTTCTTTTATTTTTATTTTTATTTTTATTTTGCTATTGCTCCTTGCTTTGCAAAGCAAATTGGGTTGAAAATTTCCGAGCTGACCCATCAAGTCAAAATGCTTCTCACCATTCGAGACAAGTTCCCTGCTATCTGAGGCAAGCTGTCTGAGGCAAGTCTGCCACCGACCGAGACAAGTCTCCTCCATCTCAAAGCTGCGTGAGCGCAAGGTAAGCTTCTTTTCCTTTTCCTTTTCCTTTTCATTATTTATTTATTTTTTTCTCATTGGGATTATTCTTTTCTCTCATTTGGGCTCCTTGCCTAATTCTTGCTCTTCTACTCCCTCACTCTATAATCAATTAATTAATTGAAATCGATTCACTTAGGGTAGTTAATTAAAATCTGACCTAATTAACTCAACTTGATAAATTAATTAAAATTAATCAATAAATCAATCAATCCTCTCTAATTCAATCAATTAAAACATGATAAAAGGCTAAGACTAAACTAACCCCTTCACAAGAAGGGAGAACTGCGTGAGTTCTGATTTCCATTTAAAAGGATACGCATGCATGCTTGGTCCAAGCATCGAATCCAACTAAAACTAACAAACTTCTTCCCTCATCACCTTCTTTACTTTAATTTAATTTCTTTTAATTTGTTACATTGATTTTATTAGGATTAGTTTAGGGAATGTTTGACTTCCCTAAAACCCAAAAAGACTAGAGGAGGTATCTCCTAATTTGGATTTTTTTTTTTGTAATTTTAACTTATCTTTCTCTTTCTTTTATTTCCTCCTTGTTTTGTTTATTTACATAATCATGCATTTGTTATATTATACATAATTTATGAAATCAATTTTCAAAGTCACAATTTTGTTAAGTGCCAAACTAATTAAAATGAACTGAAAATCTAGTCCTCGAATACTCTTTGGTTTCGAGACTAGTGATTTTTCTTTTGGGATATTAAATGGAGTCAATTTGGGATTTTTCCTTAATCTTTTTCCTAATCTAAATAAAATTAAGGTGGCAACTCTAAATGAATTTTTAAAATCAATCAATCTAAGCATGAGGGTTTCATCGTGAGTCTTTTTGTAAATGAGTATTTCGATTCCCTTTAGCGGATCGGACCGGCGCTCGGGCGAGGCCTCACAATTAGCGACTTCATTGGGGATAACTTTCTTTTAATAAAAGAAAAAAATAAGTTAACTAATAATAAAATGGTTTTCATGTATCATTTGCATAGACTCATTTCCTTCAACCTAGTTCTTTAGAAAGACAATGGATAGTGAGTAACATCAAGTGGGTAACCCTCCTTGGGTCTATTTGCCAATAGTGATATCATCCATCTCGCGATGAATCCTTTGATCCTTTCAAAGGTGTAACGAGCAAGCAAGTACTATTGGAACTATGCGAGGCTCCTTAACTCACATGTGGTTAGGTATATCACTGCTTTAGTGTGACGGGTACCCAATTCAAACCACCCTTACCTTTCAATGTAATGAATCTAGAACTTGACCTTAGGTTGTATGTACCATAATTAAAGCCTTGCACAACTGCATCTTCATGAAATATTTTTTCCATGCATATCATGCATTCATAATGTACAAAAAAACATGCATTCATTTCAAGTAGAACCTTGAACTAAAGAAGGGTCGTACACTCTCACCTCGATCCAATCACCTTCACCCCCATAAACCTAAACACCATTACCCTCATCCCTTATCCGAACTCCATTACCCAACCGAAAAATCCTCACCCTTGACCTTCATCCAAAAACCTAGATAGCTTCGATCCCGAATACCAACAACATCACCTTGACCCTACCCCTTGTTCAAGATCACTTTACCTAATACCTTAAGCCCAACCCTTTTAGCCCATTACCTTTAAGACCAATCATTACCCCTAAGCCTAACAACCTTGGCCCAATATACCCTAGACCTCCAAAGCCCAAAACCTTTGGCCCAACATGCTACCCTAAGCCTATGACCTTGGCCCATCCTACCTTAGAAAATCCTTAAAGCCTAATACTTTTGGCCTAACATGCTACCCTAAGCCCAAGACTTTGGCCCATCCTACCTTAGGGAATCATTTTCCCTCAGAGTCTGTATACTCCTACTCTCATCATCTTTTCATATCCTTACCTGTCACTCACTGGGTTTCTTTTGACTTTGCTTCAAGGTACCAATGGCTAACTTAATTGACATGGATGCCCTGACCATACTCGTGACTAGTCTCCTTAAGAAACAAGAGGAAAATTTTCAAGTAATTCTAAATGTTCAACAAGCCCAACTCCAAGAGCAGAGGCAATCCATCATCGAAGAAGTGCGGGCCATGGTTAATCAAGCTAGCCTCAACCCGACTAACCTAGATCCAACTTTGGACCAGACCATTCTAAATCTAAATCAGGCTAACCCTATTTTTGTCTAAGTCCATGCCCACACTACCTTTGTGCCAAACACCTTCACCCACTCTAACCCTTCCTCTCCCTTGAATCCTTTTCAGGGTAGGGAAGTGTTCTCCCATCTAGACACCAAGATGCTCATGGAGAAACTTAAAGCAATGGAGAAAGCCATCAATTCCTTAAAACACCGCAATGACCTGAATGATATGGACAACTCCTCAGGAAGGGATCCCAACAACATTAATGCCAAATCTTCATCTTCAAAAGCCACATCCAAATTCACTAAATCAGCTACTAGTTGATTAAAATTGGTGATGTGCTCATTCATTGTGGTACTCGAAACATAAGTGAAGTGAAACAGTCTTTTCTTCATATGCAACTTATTTTGATTGCTTTTCTTCAAATATTTCTCCTCCAGTGCCTTCCACAATTTACTTGCAGAAGTTTCCTTGGAGAATGTATACCTTTGCTCTCTGGAAAGACACGAGTGAATTGTACCACATACCATACGATTGATGGTCTTCCATTCTTTTTCTTCAACATCATCTGGTTTCTTTTTTTCAATGGCAATGTCTAGACCTTACTGAAAAAGAGCATCTAAAACCTCACTTTGCTACATACTGAAATGTCCGATGCCATCAAAAATCTCCACTGCAAATCTAGCGTTAGTCACAGTAGTTCTTGCTAAAATTGACGATGTGGAACCTTTTGTACCATTTGACATTTTTACTACAAATTCTATTTAATAGCTGTCGATGCGAATTGCCAATTAGCCCAAGAAAATCTTTTATGATGTGGAAGATCAACCTAAGTCGCAATCACATAGCATACTAAGATAACCAAGAGCTCTGATGCCAATTGTTGTGGAATTCGGATTTTTACTTCCACCAATAATAACAAATTCACCTTGAAACTATTGTACAGGTGAATAGAGTGAGAACGATTATACTAACAAATCACCACAAGATATATAAATTCTCAAGAAAGAGAGGTGGTTTTCAAAGGACACACTTAAGTACCAAGTCTTTTCTTAGCCAGAATTTTATCAAGACAAGTAATTTAATAGCACAATAATTCACTACAACTATACCCAACAATAGCTATTAAATAGACAATAAAAAGAACACCAGAATTTCAACAAGGTTCGGCCTATTATACCTACATTCTCGGATACTACCAAAATAATATTTCAATAATAACAAAGAAATATTACAAAAGAGAAAGAAAATAATTAACTACTAGAAATAAGAGAAGGCTAATTGTTGGAAGATATAACAAAGGAGGGGGAGACTCCTTTTATATCCTTAGTCCCCCCTCTCATATCCCACATCTATTCGATGTGGGATATTTGCTCATTACAAATGAGCCAAATAAGTTCACAATTGTAGGATGAAAAGTGAGCCAAAATGAGCCAAAGTCAACAGAGGCACACAAACAATGGAGTCTAAGAACACAACACATATCTTGTAAAAGACACCTTATATAGGTCTCTAAGAAGCAAGGATATAATGTACTACACCTTGACAAAGAGTTAAGATCCATGGTAGACTATTATAAATCCAAAGCTTACTTATCAAAATGCACATAAATTAATAGTAAATGTAATTATATTAATTAATCTCAAAAAAGTGAAATGGCACAATAAATTAGTTATCAAGAATGAAAAAGAAAACTCTTATTGGGTGCTCAATCAAGAGAGAGTATACATGCATAGTCCTCAACAAATTGACAAAAACAACTATAATAATGCTAAACTTAAGGAATTTGCTCATTCTTCAAAGTGCATACCATCCATCTTAATATTAACATTATGCATGGATGGAGTTGAAATGAAGGAAAAAGGAGGGGAATGGAAGTGAAATTGATAACTATTTTGTTTGGTTTCAATTTTTTTATAATAAGGGAAAGGGAGGGGAATAATTCAATTTCATTCCCTTTATATGAGTTGAAATTAGTTACATCTCAAATTAGGGTGTAAAAAATTTCAACTTTTACACTATGCATGGTAACAGGATAGGGAGGGGAGGAGAAGTTATTTTAAAGGGAGGGGAAGGGAGAGGAGGGGAGGGGATGGAGAAAATTTCAATTTATTTTGTTTGGCAAATTAAAATTTGATTAATAAAGGGAATGAAGGGGAAATAGTGTTATTTTATTTGGATTGAAGGGAAAGGACGAGAATTATAATTATAAAAAGACAAAAAAGTACTAAATAAATAATAAAGAGAATAAGAAGAACACTCATAAAATTTCAATAAGAATAAAATCAACTAATCATGTTAAATTTTTGAAAATAATTTTCAAATAATAAAAACTTGAGATCACTATTAATAATTTTGAAATAGAATTAGATATATTGAAATGAATTCATTAAAAAAAAAGATAAGTTTATTATATTCACGTTAGAAGTGATTCTAAAAAAACAATAGAAATCCCAACTAATATTATTGAAATATTCAAACATAAAAAAATATTTGTAGGATAATATTAACGTAAAAGATATAAGAGCTTACATGGAATATTGTTAAATTGATAAGGGTAAAAAATGTTATACAAATAAATTGTAATCTCCCACCAGGAGTTGAAATTTTTTACATTCCAATTTGGGGTGTAATCAATTTCAACTTATATAAGGGGAATGAGGTTGAATTGCTCTATTTCCCTTTTTAAAAAAATAGATCCCAAACAAGATAAATATTAATTTCTCCTTCATTCTCCTTAAATTCACCCTCATCCATACATAGTATTAGAAAGAGTTTATGTTATATGTATTTTGTCATTTTTACCCTTAATAACTGAAAACTCACATGTTTTCTTTTTTATTTATTTTATACATTTTTATCTTTTTGCAATTATAATTCTCATCCCTTTCATTCCATCCAAACAAAATAATACTATTTCCCTTCCCTTCTCCTTATTAAAAAATTTTAATATGCCAAACAAAATAAATTGAAATTTTCTCTCTCCTCTCCCTTTCTCTCTCTTTAAAATAATACTATTTCCCTTCCCCTAACAATGTTAGAAGATAAATTGCAAGTGTATATACCCAGAATTGGTCACCTACCAAAGTACTTTGAGACTTTGAGATCTAACTCTCCAGTTGGTGAGCAAGGGACATCCAAATGCTGCTGCACAAATACAATAATAAATTTATCCAAATAAAAATCTCTAATTAACAACTCATCATAATCAACCAAAGCACATACAAAAATAGACAAATAAACAAAATAACATAATAAAAATAAAAATTATCAGGACAAATTCCTATTTTTAATATTAAGTATTACTATTGCTAAGCTATTAAATTAGATTAATAAATTTTGATTTAATAATTTT
>CATKHJ010522172.1:0-59550 GCA_949750685.1 Vernicia montana
GCTTAACACAAGTCTGGTTTAAGGAAGCAGAGAGCCAAAAGATTATAACATATACATGATTTTTGCTCCTACTGCTTTGGAAACGAAGACGTGGAAAAAGACTGGGTGGAATCTTGAACAAGAAAGTACTAGTACTAGCCAACAGGAACGCAAGATGAAGAAAAAAAAAAGCATGGGTATTGGGCAGTGAGGTTTCTTGTGGCGAATGGTGATTGTGATTGATGTTTTTCCTGTTCTGTGATTCAAAAAGGTAAAGATAATGTGATGAGTAGCTGAAGATAGACTGATATAGTCTATCAGTCTATGACTTACCTTAGAAGGGTTTTTGGGTTCTGGGTTTTTGCATTTTTGGTTAATTAGCAATTGCTAGTATTTGTTTGGGAAACCAAAGGTGTTTGATTCAATCCTAATTTGTTGCTTCATTTCCTCCTTTAATCTCTGTCTCATATGAATCCTCAATCCTGTATTTTAAAAAAAAAAAATGGAAATTTTAGTTAATTGCATTCTAAAAAATTCAAAATATAAACATAAATCTCTTAAATTCAGGAACGTATCTAAAATAATTAAAATAAATGCTGAATAAGACTTTAAAATAATTAAATGGTGAATATAATAATATAAATACTGTAATATTGAAATAGCATATGTGCATTAGTTAGACTTGAAAAAGTAACAAAGTTTAAAACGTTTCTTCAGCCAAATCGAAGATTTTCTCTTTGGAGAGTAACCAAATTTCTATTGACAAAATTACCTATTCAACCATGAAAGCAAATAACAAGTGTGTGTTGACAAAAATAAATATGAAAATTTGTTTTTTTTTTTTTTTTTTTTTTGTGATAGATTGGAAGTGAAATATTCTATTTTATTTATTTATTATGTTATGCTTGCATATAAGTTTAAGAATATATTCTTTTAGTTCATTATCTCTCACATATTTAATAAGAAATAAAAATTAAGTATTATGGTATCAAACATCAAGTCAATTTATACAACAATTAAAATATATTCAAAAATTATGTTTTAGATATTAGTCTTAGTGATTAATAAATAAATAAAAAAAAGATAAATTATCTTGTCAATTAGGATAAATTTATTTAAAAAAAAAGGATTTAGGAATAAATATGTATGTTAGCCAATCTATAGCTGACACGTTGGCAACTCATGCTTCTTAATGTAAGGGCAGGATCACCAGAATCTTACTCACTATCCTCTCTCCAGTAGAATGCTTAAACCCAGTACCCCTTGACCCCACTAAGAACCCTCAGGAGTCATGCGCCACCTTCTAACGGCCATCCGGCGTCGCCACCCATACACCGCCACTCTCCTCCATGTCCGCTGCTATAAGCGGCTAAAACAACCAATGCCGCCGGCGCCACCAAAACCTCCAAAACCACCGCAGAAACCCAAATCGTTCACATTCCACGACGCCGTATGGGAAGACCCGTATAGCTGGATGTCGAGCTTGAACGACAAGGTAGCGATGCGACACATGGACGTATACATGGAGCAAGAGGAGAAGTATACAGAGGCTGTAATGTCTGATACTGAGAAGCTGCAAAGCAAGCTCCAGTCTGAAATGGCGTCCAGGATGCAATTTGACCTCTCTACCCCTCCCACCCGCTGGGGCCCATGGTATGTGTCTATAAATTTCACAACTTGTTTGGCTGCTGAGAAAATAGAGGGAAAATGTGAATTCAAAAGTCTAAAAGATCTTTTTTTTACTATTTCAAGGTGGGTTTTTATCGCCGCAGGTTATACTATCGAAGAGTAGAAGAAGGAAAACAATATCCAGTGCTCTGTAGGAGATTGTTGAGCTTAAATGAGGAATTCATTTCAAATAAATCTCCTGTGGGTGGATTTGATTTTACCTCTGGGAAAAAAATTGAGCAGAAGCTGCTTGATTACAATCAAGAAGCAGAGAGATTTGGAGGTATTAAAAAATATAAACTTTTTTTGTTTTCCAATTTTTGGGATTGTTTTGTTTGTTTGATTATTTGATATTGAACATTTTTTATAGGCTATGCTTATGAAGAATTATCAGAAGTGTCACCTGATCATCGGTTTCTTGCATATACTATGTATGATAAGGATAATGACTTGTTTAGGCTCTCTGTAAGGAATCTAAATTCTGGTGCATTATGTAGTAAGCCTCAAGCAGATAGAGTTTCGAATTTGGCTTGGGCCAAGGATGGCCAGGCATTGCTTTATGTTGTTACTGATCAACATAAGAGGCCTTGCCGGTTAGTATTATGTTGATATGGTATCATTTCAATGTGCTTTATCTTGTTGTTATGTGTTTTCTAGGATTCAGCAAAATAAAGCTTGATTTTTTTCTTTTTTCATCAGAATATATTGCAGCATGATTGGATCAACTGATGAAGATGTTTTGCTTTTAGACGAACCAAATGATGATGTTTTCATTAACATAAGACACACAAAGGATTTTCGCTTTGTGACTGTCAATACCTTTTCTACAACATCTTCAAAGGTATAACATTCAGAATACTTTGTGCTGAACTTGTGATCCTGAAATTAATCTTAATTGAAATGGTATAACAATCGTGACCATGTTTTAGGTCTTTCTGATAAATGCAGCTGATCCATTGTCCGGTATGACATTAGTTTGGGAGTGTGAAGGTCAAGCCCACTGTATAATTGAACATCATCAGGGGTATCTTTACTTATTTACTGATGCTGCCAAGGAGGGCCCATTGGTTGATCATCACTATCTTCTTTGCAGTCCTGTTGATACTTCTTCCATTCCAAGAATATGGGAGGTTGGTGGATTAACCATATCCATCTCTACATGCAATTATATTTTTCTGTGGTTCTCTTCCAATGAACCTCTTTCATTTCATTAAAGTTTGGTACTTGAGATCTGTTTACTGCGCTAAGAGGGGGCAAGGTATTGGAGCTCATATTTCTCCCTCTGATCAAGTCCTTAGCCTACGATCCTCCTTTCTTTGGCTGTGTCAAGCCAGTTCTCTGATCCTAGGGGGACCTTCTTGTTTTCACTAATCTAGACGCAACACAATTTCTTTTGCAACTTTCTTTAGTTAGTAACTAGCATTGTGGTTAGTGGGTGCCTTATCTTTAATGCATCCAGTGTCATTTATTGCAGAGTATATTCAATGATGACCAAGATTTGATTGTTGAGGATGTTGATTTCTGTGATACACACTTGGTACTAATTATGAGGGAAGGTTGGAGCTTTAAGCTTTGTTCAGTTTGTCTACCTTTGCCTGTTGGGAAGGTAAGAAAACAAACATCATCGTCTTGGGAAATGTGTGAAGTTACGCAATTGCGGTAACAGTTTCACCATGAGTGTGTTTATGCCATACTTGTTATTCTTATCTGGTTTCTCTTGTTATTGCAGAAATGTGTTTACCTGGAAGAGCTTAACCCCAGATTCCTTCCTCTTCCAAAACTTGTTTCTCAAATTTCACCAGGACCAAATTATGATTACCATTTATCAACCATGCGCTTTACAATATCATCGCCTGTGGTATAAGTCATTTTGGCCCTAACTTCAGTAAATGGTTCAGCATGCTTCTATTATCAATTTATATTCATATCAATCTAGTTTGCTGTATTGGTCAAGAATTTTTTACATGGATCCTGATCTAGATAATAGTTGGAAGATGTGAATGGAAATGGATTCAATGAGTTGCTTTTGAACATCTGATTCCTGTAATACCATACACTCTACTTCTTCCTTTTCAGACTGTATTTAGACTTTGGTCTCCAAGGTTACTAATGCAAATAATTGTCAGGTAAAAATACGTTCCAATTTTTGTTAGATCGTTGACTCTCAGCTGAGCGACTGAATTCATGTGGTTTAATGGCTGAGACTTGGAAATTAAGATTCTGCAAGTGTATAATGCATGTCTTATCTCTTGATTGACACTATCAGTGCTAGTTGTTATCTCATGTGGCTGGATATTCTATTTATTTTCAGTTACAATGAGGAAAGCATTTATTAAATCTTCTCACTTATCTGAGTAATGTCTGTGTTTGCCTATGTGTGCGTTTTTCTCCTTTCTTTCTGTTTTGTGTAAAAGTGTGCATCTCCAGTCAAATCTTAACTCCAAATTCCTTACAGATGCCAGATGCTGTAGTTGATTACGACCTATCAAATGGGAAGTGGAATATCATTCAACAACAAAATATGCTTTATGAAAGAACAAGAATTTTGTATGGCACAGCTTCTTCTGAAAGCATTGCAAATAGATTCTTGAATAATCAAAACTCTGTTTCTTTGAATGAAGTCAAATCTCAAGATGATAACTTGTGGAATGACCTCTCCGAGTTCTATGCCTGTGAACATTTTGATGTCTCTTCACATGATGGAGTTTTGGTTCCTCTAACTGTTGTATACTCACGCAAACATAAAAATGCAAATCAAAATCCTGGGTTGCTTCATGGGCATGGAGCTTATGGTGAGTTACTTGACAAACGATGGCGTAGTGAGTTGAAAAGCCTTCTTGATCGCAGTTGGGTTATTGCATACGCTGATGTTAGGTTTGTTTGAACTATACAACTAGCATTTGAAAGTTATTTTTTGGCTCAACTTGTTCTGTATATGCAGTATAGCTTAACTATACTGAATTGATTGGTATGTTTGCAGAGGTGGAGGTGGTCAGGGTAAGACGTGGCATCATAATGGCAGACGCAGAAATAAACTTAATTCTGTCAAAGATTATCTCTCTTGTGCCAAATTCCTTATTAAAAATGGAATTGTGCAAGAAAAAAAGCTTGCTGGATGGGGATATAGTGCTGGAGGACTTTTGGTTGCTTCAGCCATCAATTTTTGCCCTGATTTATTTCGTGCTGCAATTTTGAAGGTATGCATTAATCTGTATGTGTTATTTATGTTACTCTGATCATATCTTCTCACAGCTTTTACTTTCCTGCTCTTGGTTCTTGACATTTTAAATGAAGCAATAAGATGGAAGTTTTGTCATTTTTTAAATAATTAAATTGAGATATCCTCAATATACTGATTTGTATATCTTTCCATATTCTTCATCCTTTTCAGGTTCCTTTTCTGGATCCAACCAACACTCTTCTCTATCCCATTTTGCCACTTACAGCAGCTGACTTTGAAGAGTTTGGATACCCTGGGGACATTGATGATTTTCATGCCATAGTGGAATATTCTCCCTACGACAACATTCAAAAGGATGTGCTTTACCCTGCTGTATTGATAACCTCATCTTTTAACACGCGGTAATTTGCGAATGTACTTTGCTGGTTACTGTCTATAGTTCACACAAACACAAGTCAGATAAATGAATGCCTAGTTCACAGACTTGTTAGATGGTGTTAAATTAAAACCCAATCCACTTTTAGTAGATTCATGTTTTCGAACAGAAAGATAAGGGAGATGCATGGGTCAACAAATTAAGAAAGAATATATGATTTTAAAAAGTGGTTATGAACTGTCAATTAGGTGGAACCCAAAAAAGGCAGTAAGGTTTCTTTATTTTGGAAACTTATTAGCTGTTCTTTCTTCTATTTGTTAACTTTATATGCTTCTTGTTTGATGATGATGAATACTATATATTTTTGCCTTTTATGCAAATCTTGTTTCTCATTCGCTGCTTGAGGAATAATTCTTTGTACTTGATTCTCATATGTCTGATTTTTTTAGATAAAAGTTACTCAATTTTAGCTGGATCATAGTGGACTTTATGGAAGATGGGTAATGATGAAATTTGTCATAAGATACATATTATATGGATGATGCATATCATATGGATGGATGCAAGGAGTTTATTTCAAGTATGGGCATATATCTGTTTTCTTATTATAGATTGTATCATCATTTGAATTGAGGTCACTGGATTTGTGGCATTAGATTTTGGACATATTTTTCCTAACAATGGAGATTATTGCCCTATTGAAAAAAGAAATTGATATGAAATGTCAGATAAAATTTCCCATTCTTGATTAGATTTTTTTTATATATAATTCTTATGAAATACATCTGATTCTTATTGAGAGCTGCTGACTTGAATTTATATGTGCTTTGAATAAATTGGTCTAGCTTTAGGCATATTAAGTATATATAGTAATAAGTGAAATTCTCTTTCTTTTTTTTTTTGCTTTTTTTATTGTTCACTAAATGCAGTTTCTGAATGAAGTGCAAAGGGATCCGACTTTGTGCTAGTAAATGAACTGTGCATTACAACAAATTGTGTAGCATATAGATGTGTGTGTTTATTCATATTGGTTATGCTGGTGTGACTTGGTTAAAATATTATTTTATATTTGCTTCCATAAAAACCCTTCTTCAGGTTTGATTCTTGAAGCAATGATTAATTGAAGTCTCCTCAGTAATTCTTTTCTATATGTTTTTTCAATTTCCAATTCTTTTCTATAGTAATATAAATATTTATGATAACAAAGTGACTGGCATTCTACTGTGTGCCTTTTAGAAATAAATTGTTTATCATATGCTTTAGTGATGCTCATGAACTTCATGTTTTTACATCTTTCAGATTTGGGATTTGGGAAGCAGCAAAATGGGTTGCCCGAGTTCGTGAACATGCTATTTATGACCCCAATCGTCCGATACTGCTTAATTTAACAACAGACATTGTAGAGGATAACAGATACTTGCAGTGCAAGGAGTCAGCAATGGAAACTGCATTTCTTATAAAGATGATCGAATCATGAGTTCGGTTTTACTTGTCCCATGCAATAATCCGCTGTTTTGAGCTTTATGACAAGTAGCAATGTGGGAGATTCATAGTTACAAAGAGCAATCTTTAAGATCTGAAAGCACCCTTTAGCTGCTAAGCAAGATCCAATTGGGAGCTAAAGAATTGGCTTTTTTCCCACTAAAAAAAAATTATTAAAGTCAGTTGATGGTTGTGGTGTTTCATGGATTATGAAATCTACTTGGTGAGGGTATAGCTGATCTGTCCCATTTAGCTGGTTTAATTTGCCAAACCAGCCAATAGAATTAGGACAGAAAAACTTTAGATTGTACACCAAGCAGACCTCAAATTGTTGGTGATATGTTGCTTTCTCATGTTGAGATTGTAAGTTTCTTATTTGTATATATATTTATATATAGCAATCTGATCTGCTCATTATAAAACTTTAGAAGAAAGTGCATTTTTTTAATTTTGAAATGGAAGATGCCCTTACCTTCTCCTTTTTATGATAATTATTTTTAGCTTCATGATGCGTTTTTGCTTATCTATATTTATGTGAATAACATTTCCTTAATCATGGTGATTAAGACATGCAAAATCTTTGAAATATAATACTAGGCTACTTCATCTTCAATCGGCTGAAATTTGTCAACGTTTCATTATCACCAACCACCACATAAAAGTTCTTTTTAGAACACAACTTCCCCACAATAGCTTTCAAAAGTAGTTTGTCAAACATGGAACCATTATTCTTTTTTCTTATGCTATCTTTTAAAGAGTAGAGAAGATTTAAGATTTTCCCATTTAAAATAGTGTCGAGTATTTTTATAGTGAAGGGTAGGGGATCTCTTGTTTTTGTATCTTCTCAAGAAAAAGCAGGTTTTGATCATCATTATTTAGCTTCAAAAAGAAATTCGCAGTGCCATGTCCAACCCAACTTTATAAAAAGGAACCACTCAAATCTTCTCATGGATTAATACACAAAGCAAGCAGAATTAATTGTACTATAGTATACATATGCATATACATCCATGCATATTCTTCATGGGAAACAAAACTCAATGGGTATGGCCCAATTATGATAATTGCTATAAGGAAAGATGCCCCAATTGCCTTTAGATCAAGCCTAACTTTGATGATGAGCTTTGCATTATACAAGGGGAATATCTATTTCCTGTTAACATCAAATCACTGTTTCCTGTGCCTGATTTCTCTCATTCTAATCCCTTACACTTTGCTTTTCATACTTCAAAGGAAAAAAAAAATAGATTAAGCTTTCTTGAATTGAAATTGGTCATCAATAGAAAATTGGTTTATCTCTATGTCAAAAAAAAAGACATCATTCTGGTTAGGGCTTTGAACACTACTACTCGTGACTTTCTTACCAACTCGACCAAGACGAGGAAGATTGTCAATTACAAGACCAAGGATTTTGCTTCTTGACCCAAGAAATCAAGTTGGTGAAAAACAAAATAATGAAGAACCAAGGGTCATATGAGAGATGAAGATGACTCGAACAGGAATGAAGAAAAGAGGATATTGACATTGCAACTCTCTATTATTGACTTTTAACCAGACTTGTGCAGTATTTAAATCCAAATTTATCCAAAGATGGAAAGAGTGCAAGTTCCTGCATTCTTTCGTAATATACTCATATTTTGCTGTTTGTTTCCTAGGAATTGGAAACTACCCCACATTAATGTGAAAAACAATTCTTACATAAGATGTCAAGATTAGATTTTATTCTAACAAGAAAACACTATTCTCTTCTTACATCACTTGACTGAAACTTAGAAACAGAGGAAAACACTTCAACCATGCAATTTCCAATCAGATAAGCAAAACAGTCTTCCTGCCACTGAATTGTATTTATATAGACTACTACAACAGGCAAAATAAGGTCAAGTTTTTTTTTTTTTTTTACAGAAGCAAGAAAATTTGATTTTGTATAGGCCAAAAGCAGAATATTGAGTGGTGAAAGTCCCATTCATATAACTCTGCTTTGAGGTCAACATAACTTTCCGAGATGATACAAATTCTAATGCCACCCTCTACAAGAACCCAAAGGAGAATGGGGGGAAAAAAAGAAAAAAAATCAAACAAACAAGAATTAACAAATTCACCCGTTGAATCAAAGAGTCTCGAGGAAGAGCAAAAGAATCTGGAAACAAATGCCATTCGATCTTCTCTGTAGCTTTTGATCTTCAGCTCTGACTCTTAGATTTGTACCCCAACTGATTTTTCATCCCCATATGAATCCATTTGTTTCGTCCTGGAAATGTACTATCCATGGCTATCACAGAACTCATGTCTCTGACCCCTCTTCAACTGTTGGAAGACTACCCTCTTTGATAAAGGTTGAATTAAGAAACTTGGAAACAAAAGCCCATAATTTGTAAACATCTTCAAAGTTGGTAAGAAATCCCAGAGATGCAGTTACAACTTCAACCCTTATGAACCCACTTTTTCCATTATGGTGCCCATTTTCCATTGGCCTGCACAGAGTAGTGTCTTCAAGATTCAATCCACCACGCTGCTGTTTTGGACTATCCAGTATCCGTATGTGACTAAGAAAACCAATGCCAAGAGAGATACCTTCTCTTTCAGCCAGTTTCTGAACAACTTCAGGATTTATAAGCCCCCGATTTCTATCTCTAATGTTGAAGGCTACAGCTGCACCCCTTTCATATTTTATTTTCGGGCCATAGATGTGAACAAGATGAACTCTTCCTTCCCCATCTGAACTGGGTAACCTTAGTTGAAGTAATGAAGTCACGAGCCAATTGATCAAAAACCGCAATCTAAGAGTAGTTTTATTGAGACCCAACATATTCACATGATTCAAATGTCGGCAACTTATCTCCGGTTCCCTCCTGTCCCAGTCTTGCCCGTCCCCATATTCTCCATCACTGGTGTACTCTTCATCATCCAAGCTGGTTACAGATATTTCTCCTGGCTCTAAAGTATGGCTTAAATGTTCTTTACGGTTGTCCTCCATGCTAAATGACACCCTTCTTCCCCTGCTTGGATGTTCATTCTCTTCCAACCCAAAAAATCTACCACCCGCATATCTATTCCCTTCCCTTCTTCCCAACAACCTGAATTCACCTTCTGTTTCTCTTCTTATAGCACTCTCTTTCATGTCAGGGCCAATTGCAGAAGTTGGCCCATTTGCTAGGCTATGATGCTCAGCAGCAGATGAATTATTGAATTGAGATTTATTTATAGCAGAATTTGATAAAGAACCAGCTGAAAGTACATCGCTGGTTCCGGGTTCTTCCTCAATCTCATGAACATGCAGATGATTTGAACCCTTTCTACTATTTCGTGGAGTGCAGTTTGTTTCTGTGAATTGTTCTTCTTCAGGAACCTCCTTAACACGGTCCAATTCCTGTGAAACAGACATTACTGCAGCATCAAATGACAGCACATGGTGATCATCATGTGTTACCCCCTTGTCATCATATATTGGGCTGCCATATATCTTTGATGTTGGTTTTGGAGACAATCGCTTGTGGTTTTTCTTGCCAGAAAACCAGAAAGGTGGCAGGGGAGAGGCCAGTTTCTGTTTGTTTAACTGGCCTGCTGCATCTGACCCCAATGGACTCTGACCCAAGTCAATCCAGAATGAGTTGTCCGATGATTCATCTTCACTAAACACTGGGCTTTTCATCACTTCCCCAACTGAAATACTCTCAGTTTCTTCAAAAATGGTACTTGTCCCATCTCTATCAGAACTGTTATCCTGTTCCATCTCAGTCTCAAATACATCCCTCACCTGAGCTGATGTGAATGCACCAGAAAAGGCAGGCAACTGTAATCCGGGCCGAGTTTCTGTGGTTGTTTCAGCATTCCCAGCAACTTCATCATCTTCGATGCCATCCAATCTGTCCAGACCATCCACAGAGTCACTCAAATACAAAGGATATTCGGGCGTGATTTTTACCATTCCAGACCCTGTACTCCCAGACTGATTCTGAAGGCTTCCCATCACAGACTTTTTTATAAGAAGACACCCAAAACCAGTTGGGTCATGCCCAAATACTCTGTAAAATGAAGTAATAATAAAATCTGGCCGAAACAATGACAACCCAAGCGAATCCATATCTTTGGGACCCAATGACCCAGCATCAAGCAAGACATGCCAATTATTCTGCTGAGCAAGTGCCATCCATTGGTATGAATACTTGGCCCCAGTAACTCGTGACTGCACAGGAAAGACAAACAAACCCACTGCAGAATCCTTCTTCCGCCTCTTCTTACTTGAAATTTGCTTTCTCAAATCAGTGGAACAGAGTTTAAGAGTTGGCCATTTAAACCAGGCACTATAAACTTTTGCACCCTTTTCTTTGGCACTTTGAGCCATCCAACTCACAGACTGGCTCTCATAATCAAACATGGTCAACAACTTCTTATTGGTATGAAAAGGGTATGATTCTGCAAGCAATTTGAATGCAGACCCTCTACTCACAGTAAAAACGAGACCATACTCATGCTCAGGGATGTTCAAATAATCCATAATTCTGGCCTTTATATCATATTCCACAGTGCCTTTCTCAGCACCACCATAAAGTGCATGATTACTCAAATTTGCAGTTATCTCAGATAAGCTAAATGTAGAAGACTCCCAATAATGCAAAGTCTGAAGATACGAAAAAAGCCCAAATCCACAGTAATCAAGGCATACCTTTGGAGACAGGTGTGCATATTCATCTGACCTTAGCTGATCAATCTTCTCTGAAGACTGGTACTTCGGGTACATTGTGAGGAACTTGGAGAAAGCCTCATGGAGGTCAGGAATGGATTCTTCAGTCTCAAATATGCGCTCTGCAGCTAGGGATGTGGCACGTAAGAATTCACGCTGGGCATGGAGTCTTGCTAGGGATCTTGATCGGCCAAGGCTCTCATCTTGGTTTCCAAGTGACTCAGACTCCATATCTTGTGATTTGATGAGAGACCCATCTTCAGATGCTTCTTCAAGAGCCTCCCTAAGCTTGTGTTCTTGTAATTTCCGAAGAATTGATGCGTTTTTCTTGATTTCAAGATTGGATTCAGACCCATTTTTCCTCCTGCTCTTCTTGTCTAAGATTAGAGCAGCACAATGAGATATAGGCTTCCACAGTGAAAGATGCATCAAAGCTTTTGACTTTATAACCAATCTAAGAGAGAACCAAGAAAGCAAACCTAGCTCAAGACTCAAGTTGTGTTCAGTAGAGTTTAGCCCATCTACAAGGAACAGAGGATGGCCAGTTTCAAACCCTAGGTGCTATAAGGAAGAAGAAAGGGGATTGAATATAGAAACAGATCAAGAAAGCTCAAAATTTATATTTCTTCAAAAGTCCAACTACAAATAAACCTAAAAATGAAAAGAGAAATTTACAAAAACTTAGAAACAAAGATGTGAGCTCAGCTTCAAAAAATTTCAGGTGAAAAACCCACAAAAATATAAAACCCAGAATTGAAATGACTCGAATTCAATAAAGTCAAAACCCTATTCAAGTGAAAAGTTAAAAAAAGAAAACAAATTTGGAAGAAACCCAAGAAAGAGAGAGTCAAACCCTAGAACCCCAAAACCCAGATCCCCAAATTTTGCAAAGAAACTCACATCCAGTAAGACATTAAGAAAGAAAATATGGAGAAAAGGGTTTCACGTAACCTAGACAATGGTTTTAAAAGAAACCCTTAAATCCCTATGTGAAGAAAAGAAAAGAAGTCAAGACTCCATTAGCACACACCTAAGAGAGCTCAAAAAGAACCTCTCTTTCTTTTTAGTTTCTCTCTCTCTCTCTCTTCACTGAAGCACAAATAAAAGCAGGCAAAGAAAACCCCTCTCCACATCAAATGCTCATTTACTTTGTGACTAGTCAATCCAAAACAAAGACATACCAGTATTGATAACCCCACTTTGCTCTCTCTCTCTCTCTCTCTCTCTCTCTCAATTGACCCTCTTCTCAGTCTCCACAATCTTCCACAATAACCTCCCCTTAACAAACAGTGAGAAAGGACATTGACTTTGCCAAATCAAATGTAGATGCTGCTGTTAGGTTTTTTTTTTTTTTTTTCCTCTCCACCCTTTATTTTATTAATTATTATTATTAGTGCCAATTTCTTTTTAATTAATATATACTTATTTTTTTTTCATAGATTATTAATATTTGCTGTGTGGGACCCACCAAAAACCTTTTCTTTGTAGTGGTCATTGCTAAAAGTCAAATAATCAGCTAGCTTCTAAAAGCTGATTCCTGTCCAACTCAGCCAATATAAGGCAAAACCACCAAAGACCAATCCCTCCAACCTGAATCTTGAATTCTTGATTGTTAATATCAATTTTAAATACAAGTTAATGGCTAGTTTAAATAGAAAACACCTTAACTTTTCGTTAAATCATCCCTAAATTAGTCCAGTTAAGAGTAAGGGGCTCATGTATCAAAAAATCTCAGGTTGGAACTCCATTTTTGAATCTAATATTGAGTTGAGTTTGATACCCTTTATATCTATAACAGATATTTGTATTGTATTGTATATAATGTATCTCAGAAAAAAATTAATTAAATTAAAAAAAAAATTATGTATTAAAAGAAATCTATAAATTACTCATATAAACTAATTGATAAAGTAAAATATTTCCTTTTCAATAATTTTTTGGTAAAGCTTTAATTTGTATATGTGATAAAAATTTATTAGATAATTAAAGATACCAGCATATAATTTCTGGCTCAAATAATTTATAAATTCTATATATATAATACTAATATATTATTCTACAAGACTTTCAAGAATGTCTTCCAATGGAAAGTTCAACATGAATGCTATGTTTCTAATTTTAAAGTAAACTCCATAATATTTCTAGTTATTAGCTAATTACCAGTCTAATTAGTATTTGTTTGAGGCAGGTAGTAGTACCTGTTTTTGAGCTTTGCTAATTTTGGACTAGGTCATAAAGATTATTATCTTTTATATTTATTTATTATTTTGAAAAAAAAAAAGACAATATAATTATAATAAATGAAATGAAATAAAAACTTGATAAATGAGAAGATCAAGTTGGATTAGTATTGTTTAACTTTATATTTATTCACATCTCATAAATCCATTTAAATTTAATGACTATCATCATAAAAAGACACATTAGTCAACTTCTAGATTGGGATTTTAATAGTGTTTAGCCTGGTTCACTTTCAATATTCTTTTGTTTAATGTATCCAAGATCCTAACCTAATAAAATACACAACTCAACAACTCCCAACTTGTTCATATGCTTGTACATTATGTTGAATTTGTAATTTCATTGTTTTTTTTGGCTATTGAATTTTATTTTATTTTTTAATATCAAGATTGATATCTTAGATATACATCACTTTCTTTCTTTCTTTTTTTTTTTTTTATATTTTAATTTATTTAGAGACAGTATAAATCATATGCTACATACGAGTTATCTCTCATTCAATTCTTTATATATTAATGAAATTTTTTATTATATAATAATAGATCAACAACTCAAACTCTTAATATTTTTAAGAAATATAAAAATAGTAATCAATCATATGGATGGTAATGAGACGGAGAATTTTCGTTCTCTGCGAAAATTTACTTTGAATGAGATGAGAATTCTTCAATTTTTTTTTTCTATGGGGCGAGGATGGATAATATTTCTTTCCCGTTAATGGGGACGGAGCAGAAATAGGAAGTGTCTTATTCACCCCGCGAGGATTCTTGTCCCGTGAAGACCCGATATTATAATTACTTAATTATTCTTAGTATAAAAAATATATTACTTAGTTATCCTTATATATATATATATATATATATATATATATATATATATATATATATATATATATATATATATATTAGGATTTCTAATTTTTATCACTCAAAACTCTTTATAATTCTCTCATCATGACACCTCTATTATGATTTGTTGGAGTTTCTTGAAAGTTTTTGCATTTATTGGATTAAATTTATTTAAGTACTCTCATACTTTTATATATGTTAAATTTTTAATATTTTATTAAATAATACTGCAAAATATTTTTAATATATTATACGTATTTACATTTTAATTTTATTTGATTGATAATTTATGTATCTGAATTTATTAATATTTACTAAATAAATTTATCCTTATTTTCAGCTATTATTTATAAATTTTATAAATATAGATAAATTTAGCAATACAAAATTTAAGTGGGGAATAAAGATTTTCACGAAAATGGAATAGGGATTGAATTATCCTTGCATATACAAAGTGGGAACGAAAATGAAAATTCTCCGTTAAGATGGGTAAAATGAAATAATTCATGTGTCACGCTTCGTTCCGTTGTCATTCCTAATTAATCACTGTTTTATTGAATTTTTTATTTAAAAATAATAAAAAAATAATAATAATAATAATGGGAGTCCAAAGGCAAAGGCTGAAGGGCACGGCCAACTCCTTAACAGTTAGCAATAATAAAAGAATTTAATAAGGTAGTATTTAAATCAAGAATTCCTTATAATAATATTGTTTGTGGTCATGACGTGCCTATTAAAAGATGGTTTTTTTTTTTTTTTTTTTTTTTGGCCAAATGCCTATTAAAAGGTGTTAGGTGTTGTGGGGGCTCCTGTCCCTAATATGTCAGTAACATTTTTATTTGCACTTTTCAAAACCTATTATTTATTTATTTTGCCAATGTTTCAAAACCTATTATTTTAGTTAATTTGTTGAATTATATAGTAAAAAATACAATGGCCAATTAGAATGAAGAATGTTTTCTTTTACCCCTTGATGATTGGTAAAAGAGTAAGACAGTTCTAACGCAGATTACTAATTCTCTGCATGGACATAGCAGGAAATTACATTAACTTAATAATATGACATTATTATCTACTGGATAATAAATTATTATAAAAATTAAGAAAAATAATTTTCCTTAATTAACTTTTAAGTTATATTTATCAAGATATAACTTAATGTCAGTTATAATTTGATAACTATTACATCAAAAAGATTGATTGAGGTGAAGTAAAAATATTTTTAAGATAGATTTTATGTATTATTGTATGATTATAAAATTTCACAATATTTAAATACTATTTTCAATTAACTTTTTTTTTTATTAATATCTAAAAAGAAACTATTCAAAAAATGTATCCCAATCTCCATTTGCAACACACACTTAACCTTTTATTATGAAATTAACTGAATTTCAATTTCTACAAGTAAATCACTTAATTTAAAGTAATAGTTATGTGATAATAAGAAGATTTTTTTTTTTTTTTTTTTTTTGAAAGAAATGTGATAATAAGAAGTTAGGATTTACAATTAGGAAAAGTACAAAAATAAGGAAGGCAGCCATAGGATTCTGCTTTGTACTGCAGATGAACAAATGCACAAAACCCCAGAAACTTCCTCCACATAAAAAAAGCCAACTAGCTATATTAGTTTACTTTTGTTATTTTGGAAAATTGACTAAACCCCACAAAATTTTAAAATAAAGTTTTACATAAATCGAGGCTAATACAGTTGCTCAAGATTATAATGCTAATTAATAAATAAAAAATTCTATTTTTTATTTATTTTTTTTGTCTTATTTTTCCTAAATGTGTGAAAATGAAGCAAAACTTGGCATGGCTAGTTGAATAAGGCAACTTCTTCCCCCCTCGCATTATTAAGAAATAGAATCCCTTTTATTTTGGTTATGGAAAATTAAATCACAAAAAGTTAGGAATTATCTCAAATGATAATTTCAAAACAAAGTTGATAAGTTTCAATTATTATCCCTTCAAGTAATATATTGTTAAGGATATGCTTAAATTAACGTTTCAACGATAATATCTAACATTTGAGTTTTCAATCTCTAATATAAAGAGGTGTTTGATAAATTTAACATTTGAGATGATGTTTTAAAATTTTAGTGATTAATAGTTTAAAATTATAACTGAAAATGCAAAAAACTAAAATTTGTAATTGTTAGTTTTTGGTAATAAATTCCTTTTAAGTTATGAGTTTTTATATGGTCTTTTAGTCTAAAATACCTAAACTTTTTGACATTTTATGATTATACGTTGTTATAAAATCTAATATACTATAATCTCTCAATTTTTTTATTTTTTATTTCTTTTTTTTTGAAACTCAAATAAAATATTAATTTTTTTAATTTTTCAACTAATTTTTTCTAAAAAAATAAAAAATGATACCATATATTTTAAATAATAACAAATATATTTTTATTATAAATAACAAAAAAAATTCTACAATATCAAAAAATTTATAACCTTTCATTTTAATTATTTTGAAATGTATATATAATTTTTTTACTCAAAATATAATTTTTGTTATTATTAGAATATATAAATATTTTTTAAAATTTTTAAAAGAAAAATTAAGTTCCATTAAATAAAAATTAAAAAAACATTATCTTAATTATGTACCAAAATTAATTTTGGATCTAATTGGACAAATTGAAAAAAAAAATCACTAATTAATTTGAATTTTTTCCTTATAATCAAGGGTATTTTAGCACTTTTACTTATGGTTTTCATACTTGGCCCGGCTTTTGAATCGGTAAAGGCAGAGAGTCACGAGTAAGATATTAAACTATAATTTAAAATAATATCATATATTTATTAGTTATATATTAAAAATAAATATAATATACAAATAAATATATTTATACCAAGTGTTTGCATATATACATGGATAACACACGTTACATATTCTGAACGAACGTTACAATTAATTAAGTCCAAGAATTTTAGACAGAGAACAAAAAAATGTTCGTTACACATTGTGAATGTTCGTTACGAAAGATACCTAATTTTTAGGTAATCTGAACTGGTTTTTGATTTTTTCGATTGAATCGGTCAGACCAATTCAGATTTGATAACCATGCTTTTACTATTATATTTTTCATTGACTGCTAAAAATTATTTTGAATAATAAATGACTATTTGGTTAACAAAAATAAATGTGATGAACTATTTAATTAGTTTTCTAAAATGGATGGATGAACTTGTTAATTAAACTAATTATGATGGACTAAATAATAATATGATCTTTATATTTTTAATATATGACAGATGTCACTAGAAGAAAGAAAAGTTCAAAGTAACAATTTTGACAAATAGATATAATTATAAATAATTTTAAAAATTTAAGGTATAATAATATATTTTCAAATGATAAAGCAGAATTATAAAAAATCGAAAGTTTAAAATATTTTATTTTAATCACACAGTATAAAAGTTTAATATTGATAAGATTTGAACTATGATGTACACTCTTAAAATATTGTCATAAAATTGAGGAAATTTAAATTGGACTTTTTGTACATGATAAGTTAAATGCATTTTCCTAGTTAAAGACATATTTGAGTTAGTTGTAAAAAGGATTTAGAAGTAAGTTAGTTGTTAGATTTTTTTTTTTTCAAATATAAATTATAAGAAAATTGTTTCTCACATAAATTAGAAATGACATTAATTGCTAAAAAAAGAAAAGATAAAATGAGTACTAATAAAGTTTTTAAGAGTCACCAAATTGACAAAAGTACAAATTGCTTAATGAACTAATCAAAGGATTTCAGTGCAAAAAAAAAAAAAAAAAAAAACTAATCAAAGGATTATTATATTATTAACTCAATGGTCAATATTATGACTTGAAAGAAAGCAACAAGATATTCAGTCAAAACTCAAAACCCATTTATACATCCTCAATTCACTTGGGTCAATCTTTTTCAATCTGATAAGGAATATACCGTTACTTTCTCAGCAGCCAAACATGCACTAGGAAAATTCATCTTTGAACTTGTTATCAATTATCACATATGATTGACGTGGAGAGCACGTGCATTGCACACTAAACAATTATGTTAGGAGATTATGCATCTTGTTTTATAAAAGTTAGTTTTTTTTTTTTTTTTTGGATTAATAGTCAGTAATGAAATTGGTATTCTCTCTAGTAATATAAGATTTGGAGTTAAATATTAAAAACTTTTAAATTAAAATAATTTTTTACAAAAGTTAATTGATACTTCAATTTTGAATTTATATTCGTATTTAATATTTTGTTATATATAAAATGTCATACTCTCATATTATATATCATTTTTTTTTATATATATATATTCATATCACATGAACATTATATTTTATATTCGTATTTATATTTCAAAATTTATATTATTTGCGAATGATATTTACAGTCGGTGTGGAACAAATAAATTTCATGAAATTTATTTTGAATTTGCTTGCTCTTTTTTTTTTTTTTTTCTTATCTTTGTGTCTTTTCAAATTTTAAAATTAATTTAATGAAATTCATGTGTAATTATTCAACTTATCAATGAAATTAATGAATTGAACTTTTTATGCTCAAAATTAATTTAATAAAACTAATATTAGTTTAGCTTAATTACTCGCAGCCCCTCAAATTTAAACTTTTAATTCCGCCCAAGATGGCTATGCAATAATAATTTATAGTAAGTAAAAAAGAAAGTATATCATGGGGGAAACCCAATTGATAACAAGCTCAAATCACTAGGGAAAGGCATCTTCAACAAGAAGACAGAAGAAATGTTTTGAATGTAAAATAATGTACTTTATAGCAGAAAGACAGTCTATGTAGCTTTTGTCAAAGGTAAGTTTACAAGGAAGAACCTCTCCATTTGGATTGAAAATAATGAGTATATAGCAGCCTAGCAGATAATGAATGTGTATGTGATCATCTTTTGTAATTATGCCTTTTTCTTTATTCTTGATTCACCTTATTACTCTTCTTTCTTTTCTTTTCTTTTCTTTTCTTTTTTGTAATTTTTCAAGTTTTTACTAGAAAGTGTTAGGTGACCATCCATTATGCAATGGAAGCAACACTTTTTGGCATTTTATTGGAAGTTGTCCTCTATGGCCATGTATATATAATCACCCTTGGACCATATATCAAAATCATTGTTAATAAACTTTAAAAAAAACCATTATTGCAACACATTGACAAAGAAATCAAACCTACCCTTAATTAAGTCCACATTTCCATAGTTAATGACAATCAGTTTGTTCATGTATTGATAAAAGAATTTAGGACCCAATCCATTCAAGTATTATTATTATTATCGTATGGATTCCATTCAGAACATATTTGATTGAATAATAGTGTGTAGGGGGGGGGCCAACTTTGGCTTGGCCTCAAAAAGATTTAAAGCTTTGTGTGGGCTGTTATTAAGTAGTATTAGTAAGACTTTCATTTAACACAACTAGCTTCTGTCGTTTAAGTAAATGAGTTGTCGTTGAACTGAATGGCTAGTTTACTCCTTCTATAACATTATATTAAACGACCACAGGTTGTCAAATTCAAAGTTCAATCACCGAGTCCCATCCAAGAAGCGACCACTCCTTTTACTAAACGACAGCTAAATTTTTAGGTGAGAGAGAAAGATGTTTCCTTCAAAACGACAGGGAAATGTTCAATAGAAACCAGAATGTTGCAAACTTGGCAAGTCACTGATTAATATTCAAGATACATTTGGAATAAACTGCTTCTACAGAGCCACCATTTTAGTTCCCAAAAAATAAGCAGCCTCAAACAAGGCTTTAAGACCAAAATCTAGTGAATTTGCCACAAAATTCCCAACTCAAACCTTGCTGACACAAAATAGAAACAAGAGCCCTCTATCTTCACTTTGGTTTCTGCTGCCTGGGCTTCAAAATTCTCACAAACTGTCTTCACTTCATTTTAACTTATGCTTCCTCCATTGATGAGTTAATGTTGAAATCTTGCACTATACCTGAATTTTTCGCTCATTTGCTATTGGTAATTTATCATCCATTCTACGTCTCTGCCGCAATCTTCCACCAATACTATCTGGATTTGGTTCAGTAGCTCGTGCAGTTTTCTTGATCTTTTGACAACTCTCCAATTCAGCAATTCCATCAGCATCTTTGCTATCCTCAACATGCATTTCCTTTTCTTTCTCCACTTCTTGATTAGAGAACAGACTGTTGACAGGCTGCTCAACATCAGTACTTTTCCCATTCACACCAGTTAACTCAGCACTACCATGGCCATTGGTTTTCAGATGCCTTGATCTCAATCTTGCAGCAATACTATCTGGGCTTGGTTGGAAGTCTGAGACATGCTTCTTTTTAAGTTTCGGGCCACTTTCTAGTACAATATTGCTATTATCATGCTCTCCTGTAGATTGCAATTGCTTCTCTTCCTCACTTTTAAGCTCACTGTCTCTTTTGTCTTCAAATATAGGCTTTGACAATTCTAAGCGGCCACAAGTTTCATTGTTGACCTGGGCAGATTCCATGTTCTCAGACTGAGCTTCACCATCTGGAAAGGTGAATGATAACTTTGTCTGACCATCAGAAGCAAGATTTCCACTGTGGGGAAGTTGTTTCTCTTTCTCACTCTTTAACCCACTTTCTCCCTCGTCTTCAAACTTAGGTTCTGATAACCCAAGATGGTCATTCACCTCATGATTGACCTCTACAGATTCCATATTCTCAGACCCCAGTTCACTGCCCGAAAAGGGCAATGGTCTCTTTACCTGACCATCAGTCGCCAGATTTCTGTTGTTAGGCAGTTGTTCCTCATTCTTAGGCTTTAACTCATCATGTATTGTGTCTTCAGGTTGAAGCATTAATGGCTCAATTTGTTCATTGCTAATCTGTGGAGATCTCTTAGATGGCTTTTCCATCTCTGAGAAGGGCAGTGACCTTTTTGCTGAAACTTGATTGACAGTCACCAGATCTTTTTCTACTGTATTTTGTGAGCATCGGGTTTCGATGAGATAATGTGCAACAGACTTGTAGCCCAAGCGTGATATCTAGAAGATAGACAAAATGCTTAACTAAGTTTTATCTTCTGAAAAAGTTGAGCCAGCTTTTATATTAGTAGAGAGTTACCTTCCTGTAAAGAGGTCCAGTGGGAGCCCACCCTTTTGCTTGCCGGCACAAACTGCAGTTGCAAATCCCACGACAGACAGGGCATATCCAATTAGGGTTTTCTACGGCTTCAAGTACATGTTCTCCATACCTGCTTGGCCAGGAAAAAAAGGGCTTTGAAACATTAGACTATTGCAAGTTTACAACACTGCATGGCAAAAAAAAAAAAAAAAACTGAAAATCTTCTAAAAAATTATACCTCATGTACAAACAATCTCCACAAAACTGTCCTTGGACTATCTGGCATTTACTGCAGTGGGTACGATAACCAAGAGTCTTCTGCCTGTTAAGCACCTTTCCATCTTGTGAATGATTGAAGTTACACAGATTGTATAATAAGCATGATTTAACATTACAGCTAGATGATAAACAAAATAAAAGTGGAAGAGGGAATCAAGTATTTCACTAGTTGGTATCACCACTTCAAGTAATTTCCAATCAACCTTTTAGCTCCAAGCCGACCTCTCTCACTATCACAAAAACCCCAATAAACTGTGATAAAACAGTTACTGCGATAACACAGCTACTGGTACAAACAGCAGAACCATTTTCACCGCCAAGCTATTGCCAACTTGGTCGCACCTCTGCATTGCGACCATATCAGTTCTGCTTCATTCAATCTGGACAACACCACATCAGCTCCAAAACCACAACTATACTGCTAGATTGAGCCACCAGTTGACCATGTCTAATGTCTCCATCATTGTTTCATCTTCATTAATTCTCTTAAATTTATAAGCAACTCAATTTAGTCATATGGATAATGGACAACCATACTGATTTAAGATTTTCAAATGCACAAGGATCCCCATCATAGCAATTTTTTTCTGCTATATGAGAATATAACACTTGTTAGCAACTTCTTCCAAGTATAGCACTTCTAATAACAGTACTTTGCTAAAAGCTGCCGTACTACAGAACAGACATCCCACGTGTTTTTAGAATATATATAGGCTAAGAAGTCAACTAATAACTAGGAATATTACACCATTAGATGAAACCATGCATAATGGAATTTCCTTATTAAATAAATATGGTTTTTATCACAAAGATTTATCATTATATCCTTAAATAACCCTCAATATCATCATCATCATCATCATCATACAGACAGGACTAAAAAGCAGACTCACCTGCATTGATGGCAAGTTTTTCCCTTAACCTGATCATAAATCCGTTTTCCATCCTTCCCATACCCATCTACAAAAAACGTCCAGCTCCTCTCAGTATTGCCCAAAAGCTTCTCATGCTCTTCTGTGTAAACCTCTGGCTTTGAACCCACCTCCAGCCTGGGATCTTCATCTTCCAATAAGCCATCCTTCTTTGCTAATACCGCTTCTGAGTAGCTAACAGGAGTCACATTGTGCAACCTAAACCCACCACAAAGAAATAAAAAACAAAATAAACAATCAGTCATCCAAACTTAAAAAAAAAAAAAAAAAAAAAAAAAAAAAAAAAAAAAACCTCACACTCACACAGACATACATGCATACTCAAATTGGAAGAACTTCAATTGATTTAAATAGGCATATAAATAAAACCCAGTTCCTAAAAGTTATTGTGGAGCCATAATATTCAAAAGAGAACCATGTTAGCCAAATGCAAAGACAGTAGAGTACCAATTCAAAGATTCACAAACTGATCAATCAACCAGTCAAGACAAAGAGATTATGAAATTACCTAGAGGAGCGGCGAAGAGGCCCAGATGGCGGTAGAGGAGAGGGAAGTTTTGCTGGTGATGGGTTATTTCTTGGGGTGCGTTTAGGAGTTGTAAGGGACTTGAGCTTGAGAGAGAGGTCCACAAGACCCAGTTTCTGCATTCTTTCAAGGTTTGCTTTGATTCTTTCTTCTCTTGACTGCTCATAAGGTGACATTTTTGGGGTTTGATCATTGCTGATTTGTGGATTAGGGTTTGTGTTGTTGGGTTCTTCTAAAGATTGTGTTTTTCTGGTTATCAAAGTATCCATCTTTGAGCTCTGTCTCTCTGTGCTGACTTCACTCTCTCAACGGTCAAGTTTTGAGCTTGATATGGGAAAGTGGAGAGGGAAAAGGGAAAGTTGGGTCATGGTTTCATTAAATGACATTAATGCCCTTATACTAGTCACAAAATGTCTAGCAGTTTTAAAAGAGGCCGTTTAATAACACTGCAGTTTTTTATTTTTTAAATTTTAAAAAAATAAATATTAAAAAATATTTTTTAAAAAAATTTATTTATTAATTATTTATTTTATGTTATCCAAAAACATTTTAAAAATAAAAAATAAAAAATTCTAATTTTTAAAAATTTATTTTTATTTTTAAAAAATAAAAAATAATACCGAATAAATTCTAAAGTTATAAACAATTTTCACTTTCAAATCCTTTTTATTAACAATGGATATAATGCAATTTTATTAATTAATGTGATGTGATAAATATAGATTATGTGTAGAACTTTTTAGCAATAATTTAGTATTATGAGTCAATTTAATGTTTAAAATATAATATTTAATTTATTTCTTTAAAATGATACAATAGTTTTTTCAAAAAAAGAAAAGGATTCCATAGTTTTATTTAGGAAAATATTTTAAATTTTGACAACATATGATAAAGATAGATGCAATATTTATTATTGTTGGAATAAAAAAGACTTTATATTTTTTTTTATTTTTAATATATTAAAAAGAAACATTATTGAATATTGAGGAATGAACTATCACTGTTCCTATTGTCTTAGACCTTCTAAAATGACAGAACTAGATTTTCTTTTGGAATCACTTGAACAATGTGATGATAGTGAAATCATTATTTAATTGGTGGTAATACTCATTGAACAAAAAGTTACAAAAACAAATTTTCTTTTATGTTGAGGTGGGCTCAAAGTCAGGCCTATAATTGAGTTTTGTAGTTAGGCTAATTGGGCTTGATTGTGCTAAGCCTGTTTCTTGGTATTATAGTTTACTACGCCTTAGCCCATCTAATGAACCAATTTGTATTCAAAAATATTTAGCCTAATACTAATATTTTGCAAGTTATTATACCCTATTCTTTCAAACCCGGGTTCGGCTGGTTCAACCGAGAAAACAGAGAATCGGTCTATCCTATAAACTAAGTATTTATTATAACGAGCATTCATAATGTGTAATGAACATTATTTTATTTTCTATCTTATAGTAATATTTGTGCGTTATCAAAAACATATCAACAAACACTTGATATAAATAATAAAAAATATATATTATTATTTAAAATTTCAATTTAATCTCGGTTAAACATTTTATGTGTGATTTTCTGCCTCACAAATTTTAAGACCAGATGATATTTGAAAACATAAATTATACCTAAAGTAAAACCAAAACAATACCAAAGATCAACTCCCTTTCCCTAGCTATAACATTTTCAATTTCAATTTTTTAGGCCACTAAAATAAAATTCAAATGCGTCACCTTCATTAAATTAATATAAAATCTCTTTGACCTTAAATTGAAACCATCTTACGTATGACAAAAGCAAAATTCAAAACATCATAACACGCAGAGAAATTTGCAACAATGTTGATAAACTACCCACATTAAAATTTATCTTCTACCAATTCTTATTCCCTTCTCCAATCAAAATTAAAAAGAAAAAAGTCATACCAAATTCAACAATTCACTAGAACAAACTTGCAAGTTTTCTTAAAATTTCCCTCTATTTTCACATAAATACTCCTCACTGCTTCATCATCTCTTTATTCACTAGAGAAATTAATTAATTAAGGCATGGCATTAAAGGCCTTATTATTGGTTGTTTTTGTTACTATCAATTTTAGGTTTAATTATTTTTGTAAGGCGGCAGATAATTCTGCATTAGGAGCTTCTTTTATTTTTGGTGATTCTCTAGTTGATGCTGGAAATAATAATTATTTACCAACGTTGTCTAAGGCAAATATCCCTCCTAATGGTATTGATTTTAAAGCCTCCGGCGGAAACCCTACCGGCCGGTATACTAATGGAAGAACTATCGGTGATATTGTAGGTAAGCTTGATTAATTAATTTCTTTATTTAAATTGTGATATTATTTCTTATATAATTGTGTATTAATTTCATGTTTTAATTCTTTTTAGGGGAAGAACTAGGGCAACCAAATTATGCTATTCCATTTCTAGCCCCAAATTCCTCTGGAAAAGCTATACTATATGGTGTGAATTATGCTTCAGGAGGAGGAGGGATTATGAATGCAACTGGAAGAATATTTGTAATTAGCACTATTCTTTTTTTTTTTTTTTTTTTTTTGCTTGAATAATTTTTTAATAATTTGTATATTAATATAATTAATTATTAATTACCTAATGAATTATTATATATATATATATATATGAATATTATTTTTGCAGGTTAATAGGCTAAGTATGGACATTCAAATTGACTATTTCAACATTACTAGAAAAGAATTTGATAAATTGTTAGGTCCATCAAAGGCTAGAGAATACATTATGAGAAAATCCATTTTCTCTATTACTGTTGGATCAAATGATTTCTTAAACAATTATCTACTTCCAGTTCTCTCTGTTGGTGCAAGAATTACAGAAAGTCCTGATGGATTTATCGACGATCTACTTAATCACTTAAGAGGCCAGCTTACAGTAAGTAAATTAATTAATTTTCTCTTAATTATAATTAATAATCTATATATAGTTATTAATTAATAATTGGTGGCTGCAGAGATTATATCAATTGGATGCTCGGAAATTTGTAATTGGAAATGTTGGACCAATAGGCTGCATACCATATCAGAAGACAATAAATCAATTGAAAGAGAATGAATGTGTAGAATTAGCTAATAAGTTGGCAATTCAGTACAATGGAAAATTGAAGGATTTGCTTGCTCAATTGAATGATAATCTTCCTGGAGCTAACTTTGTTCTTGCCAATGTCTTTAATCTTGTCATGGAACTTATCACAAATTATGATAAATATGGTAATGAAAATATTAATTATGAATATAAGTTGGTCGAGAGAAAATCGAAGATTTACTATGAATATAAAAGTTTTATTTATATAACACTAAATAAAACTTTTTTAGAATCGATAATTAAAATAATTTTCTTATTTATATGTGTGTGTGCAGGGTTTACAACAGCAACAAGAGCTTGTTGTGGAAATGGAGGGCAATTTGCAGGGATAATTCCATGTGGACCTACCTCTAGTATGTGCCAAGATCGTTCCAAGCATGTTTTCTGGGATCCTTACCATCCAAGTGAGGCTGCCAATCTTCTACTTGCTAAGCAATTGCTTGATGGAGATAAAAGATATATATCTCCTATGAATCTTAGGCAACTCAGAGATCTTTGATTATAATTAATTTTCAATTTTCATTATCATGATAATATATTTCTCTCTGTACTTAATTTGCTTTCATTGAACAGTATATCTTAATTATATATTCTATAAATATATATGCATGAAATACTAAATAAAATAAATTATTCTCTTTGCTAATTTTCCTTTTTCCTTCACTAATTTGGGTAACGTTGTTACCTATATCATAATATTAATTAGGCTAAAATTGATAAAATTTTTAAAAAAATGTTCAAAAAAAGTTTTAGTGATTAGACTTTAATTTAATTAATGTGACTTTATATGTTTCTTTAATTATAATCTATAAATGCTTACCTACAAATTTTAAGCATAAAGGGTAATAATTAATGTTATTCTTTCATGAAACAATTAACCATATATGAAGCATTAGCCTATGAAATTAATGTATGTATTTGATTATAGCTAGATTGGATGTAGGATTTTCCTATTAGTGGTAATAAGAGGGTAAATTTGGAATCAATTAGATGTGGTTTGGTTGGTTTTTTTATTTTCTTTAAGGTGTAGAAAGTAAGAAATTTCATATTTGAATCTCTCAAACCACAAATAGTTGTCATCAATTTGGTGAGAAATGTTAAAAGAGAAAACTATCACATGTTGTGTAACCTAGTGTATTTCTGTTGAATTTGGTAACTTTAATTAGGTAGTTGAGAGGGGTTTTATTTATTTATTTTGATAAATTAGGCTATGTTAGAGTTCGAATTTAATATTATAATTCTGAAAATAATTTCAATATTATTCGATTAAATACTAAGTAGCGAGATTTAATTTTTTTTTTTTTTTTAGAGCATTGAGGAGGAAATAATCGAATTTGAATCAAAATATATTGTTTAGGGTTGTATATATAATTACCATTAGACTGTGCTGGCAGATGTGGAGAGAGATTTGATCTTTAGTTGGTTTTTGTTTTGACTTGTGAAAAATTGAGCACCATATTGGAGTCAAATTAATTAAAGGCTTGTCCTATCGCCTGCATGCAAAAAGGTTAGTTCTACTTATTGGGTTCTTCGGTTCAAATTGTAAGACCAACCACCTCGCCAACTACAAGAACTAACTCATTGAATTAGGTTACCTGTGAGTTGTCTAGTGATTGTGTGCTCCATCAGCCTATTGTATAATTCTGCCCAAAACATAAACTGGTTAGAAATCAACTATGGAATAAATAAACTTGAAGTATATAAATAATCAAAATTCATTTATAAATTTATTTGATATAAATAAATTTTAAGTATAAAATCATAATTCATTTATAAATGATAAAATTTTATTTGATTATATTGAATTTCATAAAATTAAATTTATGAGAATGAAATGAACATTTTCTTTTATAGTAAATACAAAAATATGGAATTTCAAATGAATTGCAAAAATTTTAATAAACCAATGACCAAAAGCAATAATTAAGATTGGAGTTAACCTCTGATTTGGGTCCTGAATCCTTATTGGTCTCTGGTGCAGAATGATGGTGAGCCTGGGGGCTAGCCTCTCTGATTTTTATAAAATTTGTCTTTTAAACCTGGGTTAAACCTATGATTTTTATGTAAATTTGGCTTTTTTTCTTTTCTTGAAAATGAAATTTGGCACAAGGACATATATAATGATTAGTAAGCAATTCAAGAATAATCTAAAAAAGTTGAGAGTTTGAATTCTATTCATTGAAATCATTTGTAAAAATTTCCTAAATTTGATTTTTCAACATTACTGTCACGGTACACACTATGGTGTCATAGATATACTATCCGTTTAATTTTTATATGTAGATGTGATGAATGACTTTAATTTTTTTTTTTTTTTTTTTAGAGTTATATAAATATTCAATTGTTAAATTTATTGGTTATAGTTTATAATCAGTTCTCACAGAAAAATTCTCTCTTTACTCGTGGACGTAAATCAAATTGGCTCATCTAAGTAAAAACCTAGAGTTTAAGAAAAGGAATATAAAAAAAAAAGAAAGAAAGAAAAGAAGAAGAAGAAGAAGCAAGAAGAAGATGACAAAAAGAAAAAGGTAAAACAAACTATAGTCTATATACATTCTGAATTGAGAGAGAGAGAGAGAGAGAGAGAGAGGCAAAATTGTCA
This sequence comes from Vernicia montana, assembly GCA_949750685.1. Lineage (NCBI taxonomy): Eukaryota > Viridiplantae > Streptophyta > Magnoliopsida > Malpighiales > Euphorbiaceae > Vernicia > Vernicia montana. Next base: position 29,001 of record CATKHJ010522172.1, read on the forward strand.
GGTATTATGGGAGACCGAATAAACAGAGTGTAGGTAGGCAGTGCATCAGATTATGCAGAAAGAGTAAGGAAGATAAGATAAGAAGAGAAGAGAAGAGGAGGCTTAATATCAAACAACAAATATTATATGTTGTTTTGAAAGCGACATATGATTTTATCAACTAGACATTTAGATGGCTACTGAGGCCGCGCGTGCCACTGCCCGAGAATCCCCACCACCATCCACCTTCCACCGACAACTCAGGTCCTTCACTGACATCTACCTCTGTTCACCCAGGACCCCACCTATTACTCCCCTTTGACTTCTTGACTTAAAAAATCTTGAATATTCAATAATATCATTATCATAAAAAAAAAATTTTAATTGTGTGTGACCAAGGCTAAGCTTATATTGGCTCGATCTATAGCTCAATAATCTGATTTTTTTGTTTTGTTGATTTTTGGTCTAGTATTGGCGAGGCAAGGCTTGTTTACTTGTTTTATAAGAGAGCTAAATGGGTGAAAAGACCAACTTTTGTTGGAAATTTAAGTGAATCTTTGGATCACTTTAGTGCTTATATATGTGTTGCTCTTCCCTTTCATATATTATTTTATATATTTTTTGCAAGATTTTAATTGAGTGGATGATACCCAATATTTCAATATTTGGCCCCTAATTATTGATTTAAATTAATTATAAATCTCTAAAAATAGCTTTTTAATTCATTAATTAATTTTAATAATTATTATCGTGGCATGATTTGTTTCTCAAAAAATTTTAATATGTATTGAAAATAATTTAAATTTTCTAAAAAATAACTTTTATCCAAAAATTAAAACATTAAATTTTCCACCAATTAATAAGTGAATACTCGATAGGAAAATTCAATCTCGTGCTTAATTAAGTGAAAGAAAATTAGCTAGAAGGACTAGAGGAGGTGTTTATCTTATCATTCATGATTTATTCAAAATGAAAAGACGTAGACCTTCCATCCAATGAATTCAAGGCTGCTTTGTGCGTGCTTTGCATGGGTACCACATGCACCAATTTTTCTTTTTCTTTTTCTTTTTTTTTTTCTTTTTTTAACAAGCATGTGCTAATATATGTCATTCTATAAATTAAATTAAAAGATAATTATAAAGTTACAACATCATTAATTCGATAAATATATTAATTATCTGTTTATATTACGATAAATACATTAATTATCTAATTTATTGATTATATTTTAAATTATGATAGTATTAAGTTTGTATATATATATATATATATATATATTTTTTTTTTTTTTTTTTTTTTTTTGAAAATCATAATTTTCTTATTTACTAATCTTAAAAAAAATTAATTAATCAGTAATTTTATTTTTATAATATACAAAAATTAACTCATGATAATCAATCACCTTAGGGGGAGCATCCATATGCAGAGTTTGACTAATGACAAAGACATGTGTAGCATAATGTGACATGAGTACAAGATAGTGGAATAAGAACCGTTTGATTTAAGATTAAACAAAAAGAAGAAAAGAATTAACGGTGAGGATGAAAGGAATGGGAGAGAGTGTAACCAAGGAAGGCAATAGTATTGTTTGGTGACGAGAACAGTGTAGCGAGAAATCCGGGAAGAGATTGGAGATAGTAGTACGGAGGAGGAATCTGATGCGGACATGACGCGTCCGAAATCAGAGGGAAGACCCAATTATTGCTTCCCACGCTGCCCCGACATCCATGATTCTGTCGGCCCTGTCCCACCTCAGACACCTCTCTTTCTCTTTCTCTTTCTCTCTCCACCACCACCACCACCACCACTATCACAACCGCCACTTCCATCACCACCGCCACCACCACCCATCAGTCCCTCTCACTCTCTCAAATTCTTGGCTTCTTTTGCCCGCTTAGCTTCTTCAAAATTTGGCTCTCTCTTTCTCCGTTAGCCACCCACCCCGAGAGGCGGAATTAAACTTCATTAAATTTGGTGCCAAAAAAAAAAAAAACTTCATTAAATAAGAGTCAAAATAAAAATTAAAAAAATATATTTTTATGAAGACCAATACATACATTTTTAAATAAAATTCATAAAATTTATATGAAGCAAAAATTTAAAATTTAAAATTTTGAGGCCATGAGGTTTGCCCCCCTACACCCACATATAATACTGAATAATCAATGGGTTACCCATTAGCTTTTGATTAAATGACAATGACACTAAAATTATTTTTATAACTAAAATATTTTAAGTCTGAATCGCAATCAAAGTTATATATATATACAATAAATTTAAATTTAGCGTGATTTTACAGTCTCATAGGACAATTTAAATTTAAAATTAAATAAATATATATAAATTAATACTAGCGACGGGCTAAGTTAGATTTCACTCATCATGTAATTGAATACATGGGATTAATTAAGAAATTAAAGTGTATAGGATCATGTGTAGCCCACAAAATCTTTGCGTTTTTTTTTTTTTGGGGTGGAAACATTAGTGTATAAAAATATATATAGTATTAATACTAATTATATATGGCACAATATCTTTGCTTTGAAATTTATGTGTTAGGGGAAGAAAAAGAAGCTGGCACTGACACATCAATTTAGTGAAATCTATTTCAAATGATTACACTTAAATGTGTTGCATGACATTTTTTTAAGCAAAGTTAGGAATTTTCTCACATGGTGTGAGCTGCAATCCATTAATTAATCAATTTACAATATAATATAGGTCATACTTATTTATTGCAATTGTGGCTAATTCAACTAAATTTTAATTAAATATATAATATTTTAGCCTGATATCAATAATTTTTGTCTCTACAAATTCCATATATTAGTAAACTGATTTTACATGTAAATTATATATAGAGAGATTTAAAACTTTAAGCTTGTTCTTCATAAGAATATGAGGACTGAATAGGGAATTTCTGTCAAGATCTAGGAGTTTATTAGTTATGGTCCTTATGGATTATTCTATTTTATTAGGAAACTTGAAATTATATATATATATATATATTCCCTCCATCCCAAATTGATAGGCACAACTAACTTTTCACATTTATTAAAAATTAGAGATTAATTTAGTTAAAAACATTAATTTAAATTTTTTTTTCCCAAAAGTACCATTACTGTAACTCACAACCTAAAAAAATTAATTTCTTGGAACTCAACTATTGTATCAGTGGATATTAATTAATATATTTTTAAAAATATAAATACAACTAATTTAAATAATGAGTTTATTAATACCAATGTTAAATAAATAATAATATTTTAGTAAAATACTATCTAAAATATTTTTTTAAAATGAAAATATATCTATAATTTGGAACGTTCTTTAAAAAAAGTTTGTCTATCAATTTGGAACAGAATGAGTATATATATACTCCCTCCGTTCCTTTATATCTGACATTTTAAAGAACATTTAAAATTTCATTTAATTATTGCTTTTATACAATCCAATAAATTTTTTTTTTGGTCAATTTTGCCCTTAATCTTATCAATGAATAAACTTTTAGTCTTTTAAAAATCAAGAGAATTTTAGTCTCTCAATTTATTTTTATTCTAAAATTAAAATTAACTAATTATTTTTTAATTCAAGTGAAACTCATTTAAACGAAATATATAAATGAATGAGGGATTACAACTTGGTTGGATAATTAATTAAGGACAACCTATACATATAAAAAGAAAGGAAAAAGAGAAGGCTATTTGTCTCTTGCATAATAATGGTTGTATTATTGGAATTAGGAATGTAGCTAGAAGAGCTACCTTGTTTGCTTCAAATTCTACTCTCTTTACAATCCTTGTCTACAGCCAACAAAAAAAACAAGTGACAATGTGTTTTCTCTTTGTTTTTGTTTATATTTTTATATTTTCCATTTTTTATGTTTTTTTTTTTAAGTATTTAAGAAGAAATTCAACTAGGATCTATTGCTTATATATCCTTGATTGCATATTTACTTATCATTAAATTATATCTATATGAGTGTTTTTTTTTTCATTTTTTTTCATTATCTAGAACATGGAAGTCGATCATATATATATACAGACTCGGCTCCAAAGGGGAGGTCACTTAGGCAACTGCCTAGAATCTTCCTAATAAAGAGGCCTCATATATTTTAAATATTTTGTTAATATAAAGCTAATTTTTTTTTTATTTAGACAAAATTATATTTATTTACCTCACCTTTTCATATTCTCTATTGTTTAATAAAAAAAAATATCAACTATGTCACAAGAGAGATTGAACGGTTTAGTCATGTTGTCTATTGAGAAAAAAAATAACAGCTAAAATTGATCACAACAATGTAATTGAAATTTTTGCACACTAAAAAGCGATAAGAGTATTTAACATTTTCTTCTTAGATTTAGTTATATATTATTTGGTTTCATTTGTTGTATCATGTGTAGTTTATGTTTATAGACTGTAGTTGGTATTATATTGAAATTATTAGAATTTTTTCACATATCATTGAGATATTTAGATTTCTCTCGAGTATACTTAAGATAGCTTATTGGTTTGAGTGGGTTGCATCTCAATGTTATATTTTTTCCCATTTTATCATTATTAATAATATTGACTCTTATTACCAAAAATAAAATATAAGTTGGAGTTAATTTATTAGATATTGATAATAATTTATTTGTATTTAAAAATTACTTTTTATATTGCATTTTGGATTTATTAAATTTATTGAATTTTAGATTTATTAAAAGAATATTTATATAGAGGGTTGAAAGATTGAAAGTCTCATTTTTTTTAAATTATTTAGGGCCTCTAAAATGCTGGAGCCGACCTTGTATATATATATATATATATAAACTGGCCTATCAAGAAAATGGATCTTTTTTTTTCCCCTTAACAATATATGTATTTTATATTTTCAAATCAATTTATATTTCTATTAGCTTTAAAATTTTGTTATAATGTTACAATCGAATTTATAAGTTAAGAAATTATTTTCTAAACATTGAGTTCAAAATAAAAATGTTTAATAGTAAATTTAACTACTGTTCAATTTATTTTTTATAATTAATAAGTTTTTAAAATTTAATTTTGATTGAGATTTAAATTTAAAATTTTATAATTTTTTAGACAATTTTAATATTATCAAGTTAAATCTCATTATCTCCTTAAAAAAAAAAAAAATCTCATCATCAAATGGGCCCTTATTTTGATCAATAATGCTTATGGATTTACCTAACTTATCATGTCATTCCCCACCACCAAAGAAAGATTAGGAATAGTTGTAGATAGATACTTAAGAATAAAAATTAAAAAAAAAAAGTATCTATTTGCTCCCTTTCCAAGCACATATACACAGTACAAGCCGCATACCTAGCTAATTAGTAGCCGACCCGTTCTGGAGCCGACTGAAATGTCGTGCCTAACAGAACACTGTAAAGCTGCACAAACACACTCTCTCTCCCCTCTCTCTGCTTTGCTCATATATCCCTCAGAACTCATTTCAGTGTCCTCCAGATTCTCTCTCTCTCCATAAAAGGCCCATCTCTTCTCTTTTGCCACACACACACAAACAATCCATACCCATCTTCACATTCTTGTTTGCCACTCACATTCTTGTTTGTTGTTTTAATCTTTATTATCACCTTCTTTCTTCAATCTTGAATTCTTGCATTCTTGATCATAAGTCATAACCAATTACCAAAAGCTAAACAAAGGAAATTTCACTTACCCACTACACATATCCCAAAATGCCATCAGATTCTTCTTCCACTGAAACTAGAAGATTAACCAAACCCCACAACACAGGAGCTCCACCGCCAGAACAAGAACACCTCCCTTGCCCTCGCTGCGATTCTACTAATACTAAGTTCTGCTATTACAACAACTATAATTTCTCCCAGCCTCGTCACTTCTGCAAATCTTGTCGCCGTTACTGGACCCATGGAGGAACACTCCGCGACATTCCTGTTGGTGGTGGTACTCGCAAGAATGCTAAGCGGTCACGAACTAATGCTGGTACCACTGCAATGGTAGGTCCCATCACCGCCACCACAGTTGATAATCTCTCATTACCTGCTACGCCTGTACTGGTCCCCCTCATAGCCAATCAAGGGAATTCCATACAATTTGGCTGTGGTGGCGGTGATGGGAAGGGTAATGGGAGTAGCAATACTGCTAATTCCACAGTTTGTGGTAGCTTTACTTCTTTGTTGAATACCCAAGGTCCTGGATTTTTGGCTCTGGGTGGGTTTGGGCTCGGACTTGGATCTGGGTTTGAAGATATGGGCTTTGGGCTTGGGAGAAGTGTTTGGCCTTTTCCTGGTGTAGGTGATGGTGGTGCTGGTGTTGGTGTTGGTGGTGGCAATGGTGGTGGTGGTGGTGTAGGAATGGGTAACACATGGCAGTTTGAGAGTGGGGATAATGGATTTGTTGGTGGTGATTGCTTTTCTTGGCCTGATCTAGCTATTTCAACTCCCGGAAATGGTCTTAAATGATATCGTTCTTTGTTCTTTAGTGTTTTCTTGTTTTGTCTTATGGGTTTTGGCCCTTTCCTGAAAAAGAAAGAGAGCTTGGCTTAAGGGTTTAGATAATTAATTACTACTAAGTGTTGAGAGGATAATTAATTAGGTTTGAAATTAGAAAGAAAAAAAAAATGTGACCTTTTCTTTTCTTTTTTCCTTATTTTTTTTTTTTTTTTACTCTATGCCATGTTAATTTTTAAGCTATGTACCTCTTTTTGTGTAGTTGGCATGGTACCATATTTGGCTGCATATATTTTACTTCTGGTGGCTACATTATAAATTAATTGCTTCAGGAAATTTTCAATATATAGAGTGATAGATAAATTAAAATTTCGTCCTCTTGATTAATCATAGCAAAAATTCTTAAATGATGCGATTACATGATGCGATTATGATCTAATTATGCTTAATTAATGTAATCTTAAATTAACATTTTATCATCTATTCCATTATGGATATGGATATGGATATGGATATGGGGTTTCCCTTCTAAATTAGTTTTATAGCATTTCCAGCTTATATCTCATTGTCCCTGATAATCTTGCAATGGTGATTAAGATTTCGAAGAAATTATGTAGCATTTCGCAGCTGGCTTTGATGTCCAAATAAAAGCACATGTAGTTTGATTTCATCCTATTTGTCTAATCCACAGTATTTATTTTATCAAAACTTTTTTAAGAGAAAAGAATGTTCGAATTTAAATTTATTGATTTTCTTTTTGTGAGATAAATACTTAATTATTAAACTAATAGTGTGCCACTCCAGCCCTTTAAATTCTAGTAATACTAAATACAATTCAAAACTTGGCTGACATAATGTGATCAAAAGAATATAATAAATTTTTTTTTTTTTTTTTGGGAGTCAAATTTTTTAGATTATAATTTATATCAAGTCAAATTTCTTAGAACATAATTTACATAAGGTAGTGTATATAATTAAGCTAATTACTATATATTTAAAGAAAAATTTCACTTAAAATAAATGGATCAAATGTTATATATGACTAAATTTTTATAATTTTATACATAAATTTTCCTAGCTCCGTTGTTGATAATTAATGTATAGCCTATAGGGGACCTTAAAAGTTTGTTCTTGTTAGTAAAATCCAATAATTTGATGAAAATTTCTTCCTTTCATTAAATATAAATTTGAATTCAAGATGATCATCAACCACAGTAAACAACAGCACACAACTTAAGAAGAAGTCAAAGCAAGTCTCCTCAGAATGATACAATTCCTTTGTTTTTCGTTAATTCAATGATATTACTTTTAAATCATCACCTAATTTCTACATTCCTATCCAAATGTATTACCAACTCTACAGAATTTTTGCAATAGCAGGACCCACAAACTTAGACCTCTATAACCTTATCCAGTGATTAATCTCATACCCTCTTCTGGCCTGTTGGAATGGAAATTGCAACAATTGTTAATGCACATAATTCACAAATTTCATAAGAACTACTTGATTATTATTAATCCAATTGTATATGCTGTCTCGAAATACAAGAAGTCAGGGATTTAAATTCTAGCAATAAAAAAAATTTTAATGGTGGAGCTAGAAATCTTAGTATTTTTCTATTAATGATATAAAAGAAATTATTCTAAGATTAGCTTTTTTTTATAATTCGATGTAGAAAACAAATTATGAGGTGGAGATTTGGGGATCAAAATAGTACTATATTTTAATAGTAAATGTAATTGGATTGTGAGGTGTTGATACTTCCAGGCTCTGCCATTTAAGAATCTTTTGCCTTCTGACTGGTAAGCTTATATTTTGCCAAAGAAAGAAGAAACAATTATTGAACCTGGTGTGCACAATTTTGAGGTGCCTCCATCAGGTGCTCCCTTGGCTTATTCCATTGTTTGGGGCTTATCCCCTGTCCATCACAAAAAAGAAAAAGAAAAAAAGGAAGAAGCAGAAGAATAAGCAATCCAATATCTATTAGAAGCATTAAGTAAAATAATCATATTCCCAATATGTTTTCTCCACTCTTGTATGCAATTTCTCTGCTCCTTGATGAGTTACACAGTTTTGTGATATGTCCTGTTACCTTGCAAATGCTAATTTTGTTGCCTTATAAAACCTTGAATATACTTTTTTTTATCCTACCTCATTGTTTATAATTCGATTCTTCCAGCAGACCATAAACAATTAACAATTTTCCTTATTTACGAATCCCCTGACATGGATATATAGTATGCATTTGACCAGGCTAAGAAGTTGGATTTAGGGTGTATTTGGTATTGTTGTTAGGAGTTAAAAAAACACTTTTAGAATTTATCTGATTTAATTGATTGATTTTTATTATTTTTTATCAACTGCTTTTTCAAACCTGCTTCTGAGAAAAATATCAATTTGCCTTATTCTGAGAAAAAACAGTTTTAAACATAATATAAATTTTTTTTTTTTTTTGAAAAACGTTTTTGCGAGAAGCAATGCCAAACAGGGCCTTAGTTAAAAAAAAAAAAAAAAAGGTTCTTTTTTCAACAACTTTTTTAAAATATTTGATTATATGTCATTTTTAACCATTTGGTGCTATGCAGGAGCTGAAATTGAGTGCCATATTCCAGGCTTGCAAACAACCTACCACCAGCAAAAGTTGCTATGAATTTTGTTGAACAAAAAGGGTTCAAAAGAATTCGTCTTTACCTGCAGCCACATCCTGATGTACTAAAGGCACTACAAAATTAAGGTTTTGAAGTAATCCTAGGAGTTGGAAATCGAGAAATTGTAAAAATAAGTACTGAAAAATCTGCAGCTTCAACAATGGGTAAATAAAAATGTTTTGCCATATTCAGATTCTGTAAGCTTTATAGCTATAGCTATTGGTCATCATATAATTCCTGATGATGAATTAGCAACTCTTGTGCTCCCTGCAATGCAAAATCTAAAACAAGCATTAAACAATGCTGGACTTGGTAGTATTTATGTAACAACTCCATTTCAATTAAATTCTTTATCTAAATCTTTCCCTCCATCTTCAGGAACTTTTGATCCTACAACAATTTCTTTTACACAACCGATTATTAATTTCTTGGCAGAATATAGTCCTCTTCTTTTAATTGATGTTTTCCCTTGTGATCCTTTTTCTAATGACCCTGCTTATCATAACAATGTTTCTTTAGACTATGCTCTGCTAAATTCAAAAACTGTGGTTGTTCAAGATGGTCAATTTGGATATACAAAAATTCTTGATGGTTTGGTGGATGCATTTTATTCTGCCATGGAAAAAATTGTAGCAGCACATGTAAGAATTATTGTTAGTGAAACTGGGTGGCCTTGTAATGTTGGATTCATTCTTGGAACTGCTGAAAATGCTAAAACATATAGTTTAAATGTGTTTAAACGTGGACAGGCAAATCTAGGAACACCAAAGAGATCTTGGGCATTGGACGTTTTTATATATAATTTGTTTAAACAGAATCAAGCTCCTTGGAGTATGCAACCACTTGCATTCTTTTACCCCAACATGACAGCCATTCACTAGTTAATAACTGTACGTCTACTTGGTTTAGCTATTCGTAGCCGCTGATAGCTAATAACTATCATTGTTAATTAATAGTTGGTGGTTGCTACCTAGTAGCTATTAGTTGATAAATATTAGTCATTTTCTTATATTCCTATACTTTTTTCTTTTTTTCATTTAAACACTTGGAGCTAATTTCCACTTAGGTGGTGTTTAATAATAGCATTCAACATTTAAAATTAAAATTTTAAATACTTAATTGTTTTAAGTTGTTTAGTAATGTACGTCTTAAAAATCTCAATTAAATTAAAAATTATTTAAAATGGCTAGTCAAAATTTTTAACTTAAAATATAGACTGAATATAATAAGTGATTAAAATTTTAAATATTTTTGCATATTAAAAATTATATCACTTATTTTATTCAGTACTTAATTTTCAGTTTTATCAAACACAAAAGTGTTGAAATAACAAACCATTTTAAGTAATTTTTGATTTAGTTGAAAATTTTAAGTTGGGATCATTATATGTTATTAAACCATTTTAAAATTAATAAATGTTAAAAATATTAAATTAAATAATAAGTTGAGTTATTAAACATCCCCTTATTATATTCATTAGAAATTTTAAGTTAAAAATTTTGATTTATCATTTTAAATAATTTTTTACTTAATTAAAAATTTTAAAATATATGTCGCCAAATAACTTAAAATAATTAAATAATAAAAATTTTAATTTTAAGTACTAAATAATATTATCAAATGTCATTTTTTTTTTTTATATTTCTCATCACATACATGAAGAGAACCCACTACATCTAAATTGGAGCCAAATAACTCATCTCAAATTTGATGAGGAGTGGTGCAATCAGAATTTTAGTTCAGTTAGATCAAAAGAATTACATTCATATAATTAATAAAATTAAATAACTTTATATAAATTTTATAAAACAACATAATTTTTTTACTTTTTTAAATAATTATTAATGAATTTCTTATTTTGGTACTTATATTTAAATAAATGTTTAATATTATTGAATTGAAAAAGTTATGGAGTTTAATAGTAAATAATTGAAAAATATAAACTTAATAAATAAAACTCAAAAAATTCAAAAACTCGATATATATATATATATATATATATATAAGTGTTTATGGGACTCACCTCTATTGGTGACTATTACATAATCTGCTTAAAAAATAATTTGGATTTTGGAGTAAGTTTTCAAATTGAGTGATGAGAAAACCTAACCCGAATTTATATATATTTTAACTTATTAATTTTATTTTGATTTTATATGGTAGAAATATATTAAATGTAACACATGAAAAATTGATAAATGTGCATGTGAAAATAATATTGAAATTTTTAAAAAATATCAATTTTCTTTTTAAAAATAACAAAGAATGCAAAATAAAATAAAAGAAGATAAAAAAAAAAAGTAGAAAATATCCAAACCAATAAACACGAGATGGGCCGAGTAATTAAATTTCTTATCGAGCCATTTATTAGTTTTATCAATTCGAGACTGAGGCTATTTAAGAATTTCATTAATTAACAATATATAAGATATAAATATGTTATTAATTTTAGGTTAAGATAGATGGATAATTAAGAATCGGATTTTGAGTCAATAAGAGTATACTACGTGGCTAATTACCCCTTTTAATCAATGCCGGCTTGCTAATGCCAAATACGATTTGATTGAAATAAATTATTCTTTGTATGTAGAATTGGTCAATGTTTATTGATTTGGTAGAAATATAATGAAAATCTTAAGAATAAGATCACAAATTAAAGGAAAAACTATGAGGTATGGCAACTACAAAATTTCTTCCTAAAATACATAAGGGAAAAAAAAATAATTCCTTCCAAAATTAGTAATTTTTTTATATATGAATTTTTTATTTATAAAAACGGGTCCATATTATATTATAAATATCAATATGAATAATCATTAAGTTCTTAGTCCTTATCAAGATTCTCCATAGCTCACTATATCTTTTGCGTTGTGGTTGTTTTCTTATTTTTTATCGAGTTCGATGACTTTTTTAGTATGCTCTAATTTTTCTCCTTATTTTTTCTTTTTTTTCTTTTAGTTAATTAGATCTTGAAAACTATTATAACCTCGTGAAGTTAAAACTCTCTTATTGAGGTTTAAACTTGTAAATTTATAACTCTATTATGTAAACTCTCTTATTGAAGTTTGAACTAGCAACTTTATAATCTTATTATGTGAACTCATTTATTGAAATTTAAACTTGCAACTTTATAATCTTGACTTTCTAATTACTTGTATTGTTTCTTTATGCAGTAGCTCAAAACATTTATGTTAATTATGGCAGATTAGGTGACAACAATCCACCCCCATATCAATTAGTGAGCCTTTTCAAATTCAAAACATTAAAAAAGTTCACATTTTCTACCCAAATTATGATGCTTTAAAAGCACTACAAAATTCAGGAATATAAGTAATTCTTGAAGTTATAAACAATGACCTTCCAACATTAGCAAATGACCTTGCATTTGCCGCAAATTGGGTTCAAATTAATATTGTCCCCTTTGCACCAACCATAAATTTTCGATGCATAGATGTAAGAAACAAGTTGATTCTAGGTAATTTAGTATCATTTGTCCTCCCTGCAATGCAAGCTCTCCAAAAAGCATTAATTGCATTCAACCTGTTGATTCCCGCAACCACCACAATATTCTAGCAAATCCTGTTAACATTTTTTCTCCTCTACAGGATTTGAAATCTTGAAGCAGAACCTTATATAATATCTATAGTTCAATTTCTGCAGGCTAATAAGTACCTTTTATTATGCAATGTTTATCCATTTTTTTTCATATCGTAACAATCCAGAACATATTATGCTAGATTATGCCCTGATTAACATTACTAAAGTAATTGTGCAATATGGTTTTGTAGGATATACAAATTTGCTAAATGCATTGGTGGATGTAATTTATTATGCACTTGAAAAAGTTGGAGTTAATGATGTTGAAATTGTTGTTAGTGAAACAGGATGGCCTTTTGGAGGAACAGAACCAATGGCTAATATTATTAATGCACAAACTTATAATAATAATAATAATGTGATTGCTAGATTGAAGGCAAATGTTGGGACAAGGTGCTTGAGTTTATATATTTGCTATGTTTAATGAATATCTTAAGTCTGATGAGTTTGAATAACATTTTAAATTATTTTATCATGACATGACAAAAATCTATCATATTAATTTCCAAATTAAAATTTTAGTAATTAGTGCATTCGGTATATATGTATCATCTCCAAATATTCAGGTGGGATTATCTTTAATAATTTTATATAAATGTCTATTATACTTTTTTTTTTTTATATATTAGGAAATTTAATAATAAAAGTTTTTTCTATTATGATGTATTGTTATTTTATATTTATATATTTTTTTTAAGTTCAATTAAAGTAATGATATAATCAATTAAATTTACAAAGTCAAATAATTGAATTAATTTATAGAAATTTCAAGAGTTAAATCACCTTTAAGCTAAATCTCAAATCCAGCAAGGTGGGTACATAAATTGGGCTAGCTTTACTCTTTTTTTATTTTTTCCTAATACTTTCATAGACTATAACGACACGTCGTTTGGACAAGGAAAAAAATGTAATCAGGAGCCAAGTGACATGTCATTTCTTACAAGATGCACTTCGGTTTTATATTATTATTATTATTTTTGCTACGGTTTAAAAATATGTTTAATAATTTAATCATTTTATAGGAAAGAAATCCAATGATTAGACCTGAAATAAAGGGTCCTTCTAAAATAAACAAATTTCGTTTTTCTTTCTCAATTTATTGAACTATTTCGTGCAAACCCTAATTAATAATCAATAGATTCCTTCTCAACCTAATTAATAATCAATAGATTTATTCTCAACTTCCTTGTACCATTTTTTTACTTTTTAGGTTAGGGCATATAAGCACATCGATTATGTAAATTATATGGAATATAATAATTAGCGTATTTTTTTAAAATTATTATAGTGTTCATTCTTTGTCTTTATATATATATATATATATTTAAAAAAAAAATAGAGCATATAATTTTGAAAATGACTGAAGTAATATTAAATTATAGACTTATTACTTAAATGATTACGTAAATGATTTTAATTATAAATTGAATTAGATGTTGTGATTGAGGTAAATTTTCATGTTAATTAATTTATTGAAATAATTTAAAAAAAAAAAAATAATTTTAACTTGAAATTTAGACTCGATATCTTTCAGCACTCAAGACGAGTCCATTCAATTTATGATAATGGATTAAAAGACAAAATGAAAAGAAATTAATTAACAACAATTAAAAACACTCTCAAAAAAGAAAAAGAAAAACAGAGGGGCATTTAGTAATTTGTTCAAAGAAGAAGAAATGGACTGAAAAGCAAAATGGGTAAAGAAAAGTGACATAAACTGCAAATAATTATCGACAGTTCCCTAATCAGCAAATATTTGTGATCCTCAATAATTTTTCCCAAAACAATCCTCCTACTTCCCTCTTCTAGGGTTTTAAAGTTCCTAAAACCCCCAAATCTCACACCAAATGCTGAACTAAAACCCTTCTCAGCAACTCAGATTTTGAATCGCAAACGCAAATGTCGTTTTCTCCATTTCCAACACCACAACAGCAACCCCAGTCACTGTTTCAGTCTCCTTTTCAACAAAGCAGCTCTCTTTTCTCGCAACCACAACAACAACAGCAGCAATTCCCGCAACAGTTTCAGCAACAACAACAACAGCAACTTCAACCGCAACCGCAACAACAGCAGCAATTTTATATTTACACTAATGATAAAGCTCCTGCGAATTACAGCACCAAGTGGGCAGATCTCCATCCGGATTGCCAGAAACTTCTACTCCAGATCGAGTATGTTTCTTTTTGCATTTTCTATTTTGGGTTTAGTAGTTGCTTGGTTGACGAGAAAATGTGGGAAAAGAAAAGAAAAAGGGGATTCTAGGTCTTAATTGTTTTTAATTGGTTTTATTTTTAAGATTGTGATATGTGTGAAAGATTTGCCTTCTTGGGTTGGGTAGAGGTGGACTTTTGTTTTTAAAAGATAGTGAACTAATTAAAATTCAAGATTTTCGATTTTGTTTCTTCTTGCAAATAACTAGTAAATGTAGCTTGGTGCTTGTTGACTTCTTCAAAATTTCGATTTTTTTCAAGGTGCTGAATTGGACATTTGTTTAGTTGATTTGGGTTTTATATACTTTAGGTTCATTTTTCCTTGGTAATTTATTTTGTTGGTTGGTTTTGGTTTGCATACAACTTTGTGTTTCTTTTGAGATGCTCTAAAGATTTTGGTATGTAGGGAGCGGATATTGGAGTACAGGGATGAGAGCCAGAGGCTAGATCAGTGTAGTCGCCTTTATGATTCCTCAATATCCAATGAGGGGTTTGAACTTGATGCAGGCCATATAGTTCAGGTTCTTACTTCTGTTTTCTCATTTCGTTGGCTGCTCATTTTTGTTTTATGCATTATAACAAGTGAATTATAAGTGTGTTTGTATCTTTGAATTTATTTGTTTGTTTGTTTTGTTTTTTTTTTCTGTCTTCCATTTTTGCTTGGAATCTATGATAAGAAATTTGTCTGTTGGAAAATTCAATTGAAAGTGAAAGATATTTGTTAATTGAGGGAAATCAGCAACTTGAGATTGAAAGATCTGTATTGGATTTTTCACAATAGCTAAATTAATTCATAACATGTGACCATAAGATTACAGCATAATGTATATATATTGTTTACAAAGATATCTGTTCTTTTCATCGTTGAAAGATAAGTGTTCTATGACCAGTCATTTTCTACAGCTAACTATGGATGGTTCCATGGTCATTTAATTGCATGACTAATACTTTTAAATCATTATATCACAGGAGCTTGGGGGGATCAGTACTGCTATGGAAAGACAGAAAACACTACTGCAGGAGCTTATGGTCAATGTTAAAGACATGTTGAGGAACACAGAAATGGCTGTTCGTTCTTTTATGATGTTACGCCCAAGGTACCTTCATCCTAATGCAGGGGGTGCTTCAAATGCCACTGCACCATCCCAGCCTTCTGGAGTGACAGGAGCACAAGGTTCTACTGGTCAACCAACATCTGCCTCAATTGTGCCAGTGTTTGACTTCTATAGTGGGCTCCCTAAGAAACCATCACTATTTTTACAGCAAACAGTTGTCAGATTTGAGAAATATTTGGGTGAGTGTCGCCAATGGATTGAAGAGCTAGAGCAACTGCTTCTCTTAGATTCTGACAGGAACTCTTCCCACCCTGGATCCTCATTGTTGCAGTCTCTTCCAAAAGTCATGTCAAATGTGCATGACTTTTTTGTTCATGTGGCTTCAAAGGTAAAGGAAGATGATCTTTAAGTCTCAGCTTTTCATAATGTATGGTATTCCAGGTTTATCCTATATCAACTTGTATTTGCCTACACTTTGTCTGTTTGCATGCTGTGCACAGTAAGTCTACTTGTGAGGAGAGATTTTCTGAATGTTTAATGATTGAGACTAATTATTTGTCTAATCTCTGGAAACAAAATCATTTCTAACCAATAACCATGGAGATGGATATTTTCCTAACATGTGGACCAAATAATTTCTTTCTTACTGCTACTATGTGACATTCAGTTAAAGACATTATTTGATTAAATTCATTTAAAAGCTTCTCCTCAATGCTCAAATCCTCTTTTATTTTTTTAGGAAAAAAATTTCTTTATCTCTGATATGCTCAAAAAGTTATAATGGTTCGAATATACAACAAACATGAACATAAAAAGAATAATACACCATTTCAAGAATCATATTTTATTTGCTGCTTTATGTTCTTATTAGAGGTATTCTAATTTAGTCAAGGTCTGTGGTTTTGATTTAACTCATGTGGTGTTTTTCCTTGAATATGCACACACAATCACGTTGCATGCAACAGCCTGGATTATGTTGGTTAGTCTATGGTTTTTTATTTTATTTATTACCTTCTATTCCCCAGGTGGAGAGCATTCATCAGTACATTGAATCTATGAAAACTGCCTATCTTGCTGATCAGCGCCGTCGAGGGGATGTAAATGATCCATTCCTTGAGGCTGATCGGCGGGAAAC
Source organism: Vernicia montana (assembly GCA_949750685.1). Taxonomy (NCBI): domain Eukaryota; kingdom Viridiplantae; phylum Streptophyta; class Magnoliopsida; order Malpighiales; family Euphorbiaceae; genus Vernicia; species Vernicia montana. Next base: position 46,072 of record CATKHJ010522172.1, read on the forward strand.
AGCGAAACAAGAAGCTGCTGCTAAGCGGGTACATCCAACTTTGCATTTGCCTGCAAGTTCACAGCCTTCAACGCAGGTTGCTGGGTTGTTTGCGAGCTCAGCAACTCTTGGAGCATCGATTGCTCCACAGACATCTGCAGCAGCAGCAGCTTCTTCAGGAAGTGGGTTCTCTCTTTTCAGTACACCTTCTACTGCAGCATCTTCCTTTCTATCATCATCTTCTTTATTTGCAACACCAACAGCCTCTGCTCCAGTATCCTCTTTGTTTGGTTCATCTGTTGCCTCCCCACAGTCTTCACTGTTTAGTGCATCATCAGCGTCATTACTTGGTTCTGCTTCAACTCCCTCTTTGTTTAGTGGTTCTGCGACTTCTGGAGGTTCCCTATTTAGTACACCATTTGCATCAGGTACTTTCTTATCTTGTATAGTGGCTTCTATTTTTTCTTTACACTACAATTTTTGAACAATGATGGCATATTTCCTGGTTGTACGTTTGATTTTTGCCACATGGCTCGTTTTATTTGGAAATTCTTCAAAGAATGGTGATAAATTTCTTTATACCTAAAAAAGGAAAAAAATATATTGGTCTTTGATTTGCTTAATTTTTAATATGATTCTATTAAATATAGTTAATGTCTGTCTTTTGACCTGTCAATTACTGGCTTTCAACCCTGGGCCAGTGTGACTTTGAGAGATGGATGTCATACTGATATGATATAGTTCCTGAATATTCTGAAGACATGTTATTTATTAATATCTGTAAGTTTTTTATCTTATCAACTCCCATAATGTATTTCAAGTATTACCTATATATGATAAACAAATACATTAATTTTAATAAGTAGCAATTGTCTTACACTTCAGATTATTAGTCTCTATGTGGAAAGCTTTAATAATATCTGCTATTTATTTACAATTTTGCCTTCTAAAGTTGTCTGAATAATATCTCTATTTTTTCCTAGGTGCTGCAACAGGATCTGGGTCTAGCTTTGGGACATCATCTGTGCGTAACTTTTTTCGCAGCTTTCTCATTTATTTCTTGGACAAATTTAGCAGCTTTATGCTTTCTCTGCTAAAAGTTTTTCCACAATCGATAATTCTAAAATTATGCTTCAGAAATTGGTCAATTAGAGGGTGTTGGAAGAGTAGAATAAATCTGATTTGTAGAAAATTTAGCCCCATCCCCTCTGTTGATTTTAAGTCAATGTCTTATCACCTGTTGTATTTTGTGTTTCTTCTAATTGTATCGGTGAAGTAATTTTTCTTTTCCCATTTCCTCTTCAATGCCCTTACAGAAAGCAAGGGTAAAATCCCGAACTGCCCGACGCTAGTTGTATTGCTTGAGGTGATCAAATATTAAAGGCGACTTCTTATCTGCTCAAATGATTGTCACAGCAAGGAGCTTACATTTCACATTAAAGACTTGATTTCTTTGCACCCTTCACCTTCATTGTTGTTCACTTTTTCAAGGTTCAAGAAAATCAGCTTCAATTTTCTTATGCTGCTGCAAAATAGCTTTCAAATCTGCTTCATTCCTTTGGGCTGTAAATGCTTTCATAAAGAAGCTGCAAGATCCATGTTCCTGTAACATTGTACAATACATTTTAGGCGGAGGACATTTCAGATATAGGTTAGTATGAGAAAAACTGATGTGTTGAGGCATCAAACATGTAGAAGTTGTTCTGATTGTTGCTTGGATTTTGTTGCCAATGACCCAATGACTAAAAGGGCCAAGTTCATATACTTCTAGAATTCAGGAGTTGAGCTTCCCCATTCACTCATGTTTGTCATGCATTTAGTGATATTTTACTTAATGTTTCAAGTTATTTTTAGGGAAATAGTGTGAGATGATATTCAATCAATAACAACTGACAAGCACCATTTATTTGTTTGTATATCACCTGAGGACACTTCCTGTACCACTTCGAAAGGAAGTTTCTTGTCTGTAGTTCTCAGCCTCGAGTGTCTGTGTTGGTTTTGGAAGTTCTTTTAACAATGGATTAGCTGAATTTCTGAGTTTTTTTTTTTTTTTTTTTTTTTGTTTTAGATTGTGTTCGGACCTAATGAATATATACTAAATTTCTTTTATAAAAACGAATTTCATTAATATTTATTTGTAATTGAATTTTTATATTTAGTGTTTTATGTATTAACTAAATAATTTATATACAAATTTTATTATTTCCATTTTATTAATAATAATAATATTAAAAAGAAGAATGTTTGAATGATGCAATTTGAGGCTGATTTTTTTTAGCATTAATTTTATCGGTCGGATTTGAATTCTGACGTTCACTTTTAGTCTCACTTTACCACTAGGCTTAGAGTATTTTCAATGGACTTTTTATGTTTAAATTGTCAATACAAGAAAACAAAAATTCAATAGACTTTTAATTATTTAAATTTAAAATAGAGAGTAAATTTAGTTATCCACATTTAGAGAGCCAATATTATTTATTAATTCTTTTATAAAATAAAAAGAGAAAAATGTTGCAAAATAAAAAGGAGGAGAAAAAGATTAAAATTATTAATGTTTTATGAAAAAAATTAAAAGTAAAATTAAAAATTAAAAATTAAAGAGTTTATTGAAGGTAAAAAAAATTTACACTTTTCATATTTAAAAATTAATTAAGATGGTCTTTATTTATGTAAAAAAATGCTTTTAAACCATTCGCAATGCTCTAAGACACCAGTTAATTTGAGGCTGATGTTAGAATCGTTAGACGAAGATAAAGAATTCTTTTCGGTGGAGAAGAAGAAAAGACAACACTGTTACCCAATGCATCCGGCAGAGATGGAATCAATTGACGCAGAGAAGAAGCAATTGCAAGCTTCTAATTAAATTTGATATTTCTGATCTGTGATCTTCCATCGTCAATAGCTATATGATCTGATATTCAATTTGGCATATTTGATATTCAGTTCTGCAAATTGGTTGAAAACTTGAAATTTTCTCTATGGTGCTGCTGTTTTTTTTTGTCAAGAATGATGAGAACATGAGAGGATGGAGCATAAAATTTGTAAGATATGCTCATTTGCAAAGAAACAATGAGGCAACAGAAAGAATTGCTGAAAAAAAAAGCATTTAAATTTACTTTATATGAATATATCCGAAGTTGTATTCCAAGCTTCTTGCTTGTCAGGGAAACCTTGATGTCCTATGTAGAATGTATCCTTACATCAAATTCATATTCATCTGTAACTGATCTGATCATGTTCCCTTGTAGTCTATGCACTTCAGCTTGGGCTTCATCGGCCAATGGGTTTGATTGGTCGTCGGAAGAGAACACATGAATACCATTCTTGGCCTCTATCCAGCTTATTCCAGGATCTTTTTCCAACATCAATCCTCTTATCTTTCTCCTCATTTCTGCAACACTGTCCCATCTCCCTACAGAAGCATAAAGATTTGAAAGCAAAATATGTGTTGCACTATCTTGTGGATCTAATCTTAACACTTGTTCTGCTGCATGAACTCCTATTTTCAAATTCCTTTTGTTGACACAGGAGCTTAGCAAAGTTCTCCATAGTTTTAAATGCTCTTCACCATAGGTTGATTCAGTAATAAGTTCTTCTGCCTCGTCTAGCAATCCCGCCCGACTTAATAAACTTACCATGCAACTATAATGCTTAGTACCAGGTATAATGCCATTTTTCTTCATATAATCCCATATGAACTTTCCCTTTTCAACCGAGCCACTATGGTTGCAAGCAGAGAGTAGAGACAAAAATGTTACTTGATCTGGTCTTAGACCATGTTCTAAGACCTCACCAAAGAGCATCATTGCCTCTTCTGCCATTCCATGGTGACTATATCCACCGATCATTGAATTCCAGCACTTCAAATCAGGGTTAGACACTCGTGAGAATATCAACTGTGCACCTTGAAGATTACCATTTTTACCGTACATATCTACAAGACTTCCACAAACAGACATTTCAGTGTCAGATCCTGTTTTAATAGCCAGGGTATGAATCATCTGTCCTTGCTTCAAATTTGCAAGGTCAGCACAAGCACTCAGAGCTCCACTAATAGCAAAACTGTCACTCATATGGCCTTCCTGGCACATCTTGCAAAATAATTTTATCGCACTTTCCCCATCACCTAATCTACAGTGACCCATAATCATTTCTGTCCAGAGAACAACGTCCTTATTTTTCATCAAACTGAAAACCCCTTGAGCAGATTCAGTGTCACTGTTTCTGAAATACATCGACAACAATGCAGTTCCTAAGAAGACACTCCATTGCAGCCCTACTTTCATAACTTGGGCATGGAGAGGTTGCCCATACTCAGTAGCTGGAAATTCACTAGTTGCAGAAATAACTGCTGTCAAAGTATACTCATCTGGTTTAGAAATAGACATTCTATGCAACTTGATGAACATATCCATAGCTTTCTCTCCCTCTCCATTTTTTGCACACCAGGAAATCATTGAATTCCATGAAACTAAACTTGGGTTCTCAATTCTGCTAAAGACACTAAAAACAGTTTTGGTGTCACCACAGTTGCAGTACATGTCGAGCAAGGCATTCTGCAAAGCCGAATCAGCTACTATATTCGAAACAATGACTTGGGTATGAATTACTTGTCCACAACTATAATCTCCCAATTTGCTACAAGCATTCAATACCATTGAATAAGTAAACTGGGTAGGAGTAACACCAGACCTCATCATTTCACAGAATAATAAAAGTCCTTCCTTTATCCTCTCATTCTTCAAGTTCCCAAATATCATAGAATTCCACAAAACAACATCCTTCTCTATCACATACCTAAAAACCTTAAGCGCAGAGTCCAAATCCCCACAATTTGAATTCATCCCAAGCAATGACGTTTGAACACAAATATCATTTACAAACCCAAATTTTAAAACTTGAGCATGAAGCAATGAGCCCAAAAGCCAATCCTCAAGCGAACAACACACTTGCAGTAAGCTAGTGAAGGTTGTTCCATTAGGCTTCAGGCCTTGAATTCCCATATCTGAAAGTAACTTGAAACTCAAAATCTGATAATTAGGATCTCTAGAATACGCTGCAATGAGAGCATTATAAGAAATAAGATTTCTTTGAGGCATTTTATCAAACAACTGTTGCGCATCAAAACGAGAACCACAATGCCCATACATAGCAATGAGGTTGTTGTTAAGATATGGAGTTTGTGCATAGTTGGGGGAGGCTGTCGTGGTTAGAATTAGAGCGTGCAATTGACGCGCTTTCTTAAGAGAGGTGATGGTGGTGCACTTCTGTATTAGAGTCTTTAACCAAGAGGCTGGCATTAAATCACCTTGGTGCGGGCTAGGTGCGTAGCTTCATTCGCGGGACGTAACATTAAGCTCACTTTCCAGACTTCACCCGCCAAAATTTAGCCGTTTCATACGCACCGTTTAATAATCCCTTTTAACTAGACCTGAAATTGGGCCGGTTTGGTTTCGGGTCGGATCCAGCGAGTCTCGTTACAAATATTCTTGATCCAGTCTCGTTTCATACTTACGAACTTACTACCATCATCGTCACTACACCACCACTACTGACTACTGTCTGTAGGTAGAAAAGCTTTTCGCGGCAATTACCAGAAACCGGAAAATGTCTACTGATTCGAAATTCTCTGGTCTCTGCAACCTGATCGATGATTCTCTTCGTCCGTACACTGTTAAGTTCTTTTTTTTTTAAAATTTATTTTTTATTTTTTAAATCTGATTATTTTTAGTGTTTCGATTTAATTTTGCCCTTAGCTTGTTGAATCTCATGTAATCAATTAAATTTTTTTAGCATCTAATGGATTTGCAGGAAGATGAAGTTATTTCTTTAATCAAAAACAAAGAGAAGGATCTTCTGATTGCTCTCTCTAATGTTTTCAGAGAAATTCAGCTTATGAAGCACCAACTTAATAGCGATTCTGATAAAGTAAGTTTCGAATTGGAATTTGGATGGATTTAAATTATTATTTTTTTTTCCTGAACCTTGATTATTGAACAGGAAGTGGCTGGTGTATCAGAGCTCCATCATGAAGGCCATAACTGCTTGAGCAAGATCCTAGCTGACTTGGTAAGATCCTCTCATGTTTGTGCAATCTTAACAGTTAGTTTCACAATAAATGGTTGAGATTTTATTAGAAAATAATTTTGAATTTTCATGTGTGGATAATTATTTATTAGATAATAAAATCTCAACAGTTCATTTTTAAATCAACTGTTGAAATTGCATAAATATGAAAGGATCCTAATCGAAAAACAATACTATTGTTGTATGCTAGTCTTGTTAACTTCACTTTTATGTACTTTCTTCCGTTTTATTTAGTTATTTATTTTTGTCTCACAGATAATTCTTCTGACAGTTGAGAGTCAGTTTGTACAACATCTAGTAGGCAACATTCTTCTAGTTGTTTCTGAGTTTGTGTCTGCATCTGTAAGTCGATATTTGTTTTCATGATGTTTTGTTGTTTACAGTATGGGGGTTTTTATCGTATTTCATTGTTTTAGCTATAATGTTTTGCAGGGATGTGAGTTGGATTTTTTCATTCATTCATTGTTTATTTGTCTGGAATTGGCGATTGCCAATATGTCGTCTCGCTCTCTTGAAGCTTTAACAAATGGAGCTGGTGACTTAAATTGTGATTCATCTACTTTTGTTGTCTTCAAATCTAGACTGAAAAATGCTAAATGGTCTACAGCAGCTGCGATTGTTCAAGTTTTACGTAACACATTGAAATATTTGAAGCAAGAGGATGATGAACAACTCTGTGAAGCCTTCTTGGGTTCTGTCAACTCTTTTCTCTTGAATGTGCCTTGGGATTTCATGGATGAGATTCAAGTTGGTCAGGGTGGTGACACTAAGGAAAGTGATTCTTTGAATAGTCATTCTCTGTGTGCTTCATTTGTCAGAAATGTTGGTGAGAAGGAGACAAAAGTTATGTTTCTGGGATATTTTATTCAGTTCCTCAGTTCATTGGTTGAGCAAAGCTGTGATATAGAAACCAAAGTTGGTTCCCAAGATCATCATCCAGTCCTTTGCATAATAATCAGTTTTGTGCCTAAACTTTTATGTTGGTGCCTTGGTGAGCAAAGGAGTTGTGTGAAAATGCCTATCTCTCAATACTTCAGACATAAATTGTTGGTAAGATTCTGCCTCAATTGTTTGATTCATGCATGTAGAAGATGGTTAATAATCTTTAGATGTATTTCTTAGGACAGTGATATTGATGTCTATTATTATAAAATTATTTGTTTCGACAACAACCACAATGAGGAATAGTTTCCTCTATTTTTGCACCTGATGTGATGTATTTTTCCAATACACTTTAACTTATTTGATGGTTGCATTTAGCATATCATTATTTTGAAATTGCATAAACATACTGCACAAAAGTGTTACGGAGATTGGCAGAATCTCTGAGGCCCTTATAAAGAAAAGAGCTTGCCAGAGGGAACAATCCACCTAGCTTAGCAACACTTATTCTGTCAATCAATCAGACTCTGGGCATGGTCTACTAGGGAAATTATCTTCATTCCTTCCCCTTCTATTCACAAAAGCTGATTCAACAGGAGTGTATTCTTCCTTTATTCAGAGAGAAGGATATACCTTGAATAGTGATGATTGATACCACAACTCTATGTTGTCAGATTTCTATGGATCCTTTAAATATTACATTTACGTTAACTGAAACATGTTTTGCAGATGTTGATGCTGAGGCTTAGTTACCAGACTTGTCTAGGTAGCTCCACTCTCATTTCATGGTTGCAACTTCTTCATGATTACTTTGAAGAGCTCTTGTGGAAACCCATAATCAAACTTGAGTATGGTCAGGATGAACTCCTTGAAGACTCTCCTTTTTTACTGAGTCTTTCTGATGGAGAAGTTCATGGAATCAATTCTCATCACTTACAAAGGTGGGCTATTCTCCTTTACCTGAGGTGTTGCTTTGGTTTGATCAGCTTGAAGAAGGACACAAGCAGGCAATGTGCATGTGATACTACTAACTCATGCTCGACTTTTGACTCAATCCCAGACCTGAATCGTTGTGGCAGAAAGAAAGGTTTCTTAGAGCTTTTCAAATGGCTTCAAGGGCATATTCCAACTGACATGTTTGTGGACAGTGAACTGTATTTTGAAAAATGTATAGGCTTTTCCTTATCTTTCATCCAGCTATATATGCATGAGGTTTGTACTTGAACCTTTTGAAGTCAAGTCAGGTCAGCTTAACTCCACTAAGCCTTGACCCTAATCTAGTTGGGGTCAGCCATATGGATCATTTTCCTGAAATCCACTCTGTTTTGGGGTTTTATCTTTGGAAAGGTTCCTTTCTAAAGCTGCTAAATTCCTTTTCATGATTTTATCTCATGTCATCCTAGGTATGCCCCTCATTTTCTCTCTCCTGCAATTTCAACATGCTTGAAATTTTGTGCTGGTGCATTTGATGGTCTATGATGAATGCTAAACCATCTCAATCACCTCCTCTCAATATGGATGTGCCCCACTTTCACCTTCATACAAATGCATTCCTTATTCAATCCTTCCTCTTATTTCTGCTCATGCATGGTAGTATCTTCATCCCTTTCATGCTGTTCTGTTCAAAATGTTCTAGCATTTAAGGTTGTATTCTTCTTGAAAATGTATTCAGCCAGTTGTGGTTTACTTGCTTCACATGCTATATAACTGGAGTTCTTTTATTTTTTTGTATCACATATACTCTTGGAACTTTTATGCTCCATTCACTTGTTTCCTTAATATACAGGATGATCTTTTATTTAAGGTGCTTTTGCAACTGCTTAGCATTCAATCCTGGTTAGAGCAACGGTAAGCACCAAACATTCCAGTTGGCTGTATTATAGTTTTGAAATCTGAAATGAATTGCTTCGGGCAAGTATTATTGGGTTGTACTCATATGCAGGCCAAATGGAGAAAAATGGACATTTGAGGATGTGAAAGAAGATATTGTTTTTCATGTTTCGAGTGTATTTAATCCTGTATACCTGTTCCATCTATTCCTTGCAAAGGCAAGACTTTTACATTCAGAAGTTTTCATGTTTATAAACCCCCCAAACACTAACTCATGGACAACCCTCTCCTGCTAACAAGAAAACAACACTTGAGGCCTAGCTCAAGTAGCAAGAGTATTGCTCTTGGGAGTGAGAGGTCTTGGGTTCAAGTCCTCTCCTCCACACTAGGTGAGATTTCGCCTTTATGGCGAGTGTAAGAGGATGGCTACCCTTTGTTGTGTAGCCCACGGCCCATTGGGCCCTCCCATGAATCAAAAAAAAAAAAAAAAAAAAAAAAAGATAAAACAATAATGATTTCAGTTTTCTAAATTTAGACTTAATGATTAAACTTTTTCCAGTAGATACTTATGTGATTCTTGTTCTCCTGCAGTTGCATTACGATCACCAAGTGCTTCTTGATTACCTTATTTCTAAAGATACAGGAATCAGTTGTGCAGAATATCTTTTAAGGTATGTCTCCCAGTTGCTTTTAAGACATGCTAATCCTTGTTCTTAACTTGTGAATGCTAAAATTTTAGCCAAATTTGTTTCTCAGGAAGTGGTTGGTAGTTACTCATACTGGGTGTGGTTTATTGTTCATGGAAATTTAATGCATCAAAACATTCTTAGCATTATAGTTGGTTACCTGAGCTGATCTCTTTTCCTCATACTTCCTTTTGTGTAGGACTCTTGCATGCTTTTTATTTATTCTTCTTCTCACGTGTTTCTTGCAGGTGTTTGCGTATAGTATGCAACTCATGGCAGTTATTTATAACATTTTCTATGCATGTGGATATTGTAAATGACTCATCTTGCAAGAAAAGAAAAATATTTTTGGATGGCTCTAATCTTCAAATGGAGGAATCATATTTACCTGTAAAAGACATTCCTTCATCACTTGAAGAGAAACACAAGAAAGACTTCAAATATAGCCGCAAGCATTGCAAAACCATAAGACCATTGTTCAAGGAAGCCAAAAATTGTTTGCTTTCTTTAAAAGATTCTGTGGAAAATCTCCATTGCAAGAATTTGTTTCCATATAATCCTGAAGTTCTCTTGAAGCGGTAGGTTTTTCTCAATTGTCATTCTTTTGTCTAGTCAATATCGAATTTCTCTGTGCTTCCACTAAAGTATTTATTTTTCATTACTGTGCCACTTTAGCTAGTTTGGTAAGGAAGTTTTTTATTTTATTTTAGATCCTATTTCATTAATCTGGGAAAGGACTGCCATATGTATCTTCTCACTGCTCAAGTCATTTCCTTGCAAGTGGTCAATGCCCATTGGGCAACAATTGGCATATTGCATTGAATAGCTTCTAAAACAGCATCTCATTCCAAATTTATTGAATGTCCCTGAGGAAACCAGAAAACTATTTGATAACTAAAGTTCCATTTTTAACTGTATCCATCCATGTCTTCAATTGCAGATTTCTTAATGCATATAGAATCATAATATATCAAGGTAGTTGGCTCAAATACTATGACCATTGTTTCTGTTCTCTTGTCAGCATTTCCTAAAGAACTAACATTTGACATTATATCCCTTTGATGTAGTGGTTTCAAGACTCCTTGGCATGAATCAAGTGCATTAACTGGCTGTTGACACATAGTTCTTTTATACTGGTCCTTAACTATTAAAATTCTTCATTGTTGGATTAACATCATAATGATTGTTTTCTTCTGGCAGTTTAACAAAGTTTCAGGAGCTATGCTTTGATCAAAAGAATCATGGCTTTTCCTTGACTGAAGGAACTATATTGGAACCCAGGCTGCATTGAAATTTGATCTTTTCCTTTAAGATCAAATAGTAAGTTAAGAGTTCAGTTACCCACCATGGAGACATCAATGGCATTGATTACATGTGGAGAAAACTATTTATCACAGTAGATGGGGAAGACATGGCTGAGAAAGAGCAGTCAAGCACCTCCCAAGTTCTTCATTCAAAATTGTTGAGGGATACTTTTGAAGTATTGTCAACCATTTGAGAAATTGATTGAAGCTTGAGCAAAAACTAGCCACCTGATGAAATTATGTGATTGACTTCAGGTAATTTATGTCCTATATTATCTATTTGTTTCAAATGTTCTTTTCCTCATAATAAAGGAGGGAACTATTATTTGAATTATTTGAAGATTCCATCCACCTAATACTGGCACTTGGAATTTTCTTCATTTTCATTTTATAATGATGGGGAGTAAATTTAATAACGATAGGAGAAAATTTGATCAGAGAACCAAGAATATGCTCACTGCAGTAGGGACCAAAATTACCCCTCTTCCTATGTGGGGCCAGCTACTGTTTTGTCTAGGCTAAGGCTGCATTTCTAATGATATAGATGACATATGGAATGGTGAATTGACAATTGTAGGCATGATCAGTGGCCATGCTTGCATGTTGAAGAGGTGCTGTGTGACAGTTTTGGGACGTCTTTGTGCAACATCATCTTCATGAAAAGAAGGCTGAAATTATGTGGGTTAAATTAGAGAAACGTGGGTTAAATTATGAAGAAAAGAGAAGGTTTGCCTTGCTGTGCTCCTGGGGCGTATGTTCTCACAAAAGGGCGAGAACATAATTATGTGGATTAAATTATGAAAGAAAAGAGAAGATATTTTGACTGATTTATCTCTTTTCTTTGATTATTCAGGATCTAATTCTAGCTACACTTTTGGTAAGACCTCTCCCTCTCTGTGATAATGGAAGTACACAGAATGTAGTGCTCACCAAAGAGCAATATGGATCTGTTCCTCGAATTATCTCGAGTGTGACCAAGATTATCGAATAAAAGAGGATCAGCAGAGGTGGATGATAAAGAACAATCCAGCTGATGAGGTAAAGGTTATCATCTCTGGTTCTGATCACATGGTCATGTTTTCCAAACCACAAGAGCTGTGCTTTTGCCTCCAGGAGGTTGCCAAGAAATACTTGTGAATTCACACTTGCCTGCGGGCGCTTATTGGCTGCTTGATGCAGTATAAAAAAGAAGAAAACATGGAAAATAATCTAATTTCGATTTTAAACATTGTTTAGTAATACATGTCAAACTTCTTGCTTGAGTTACGGTTGATACCCAAAATCTGATGATATGATAATGACACTCTAATGATGTAGTTTACTATCTTTTACTGATCACGATGAAGATGCTTTAACCATCTTAGTTATCTAATTTATATTCTACCATTCTGTTGCAGATGGTAGTGGATCATTTAGAAGACGTTTACTTGGAAGGAACTGTAGAGCTGTCTGTCTGGGAATATGGGATAAGAAAAATCTCGAACTCCATCTTGTGTTTCTATGGTTAATTACTTAATTTGAAATTGAGCTTCTTGTTTTTCTTGTGCTGCTTGGCCGTCCTTTATGAAGATTGCATTATCTTGAAATTTTTTATCAGAATAATATTAGTAGAGAATTGTACGAATGAGATATCAGAACTAGTACCTGAAGGTTTACAATCAGTTGAACTTTTGTGCGATCCAAATCGTACCGCGTATTTATTCGATCCAGATTGTACCACGTAACCCTGTAAAGGGAATTTTTATTTCATAAGGGTTATTGGATCCAATTCGTACCACCTAATCCTGTAAATTAGTTTTAAAGTTTTAATATTGTTAAAATTGAACCGGAGGTTGAATTGGTTTTTTTTTTTTTTTTTTTTGATTTGTGGTTTGATTAGTTCGATTTAATTTTTGTCATTCTTTTTTTTTTTAAATTTTTTTTAAATTTTATTAAATTCAAAATGGTGTCGTTTTGTAAATTTCGGTCTGATCGGTTCACCGGTTCAATAGTTTTTTGGTTTTTTATAACTTAAAAACCGGACTAGTGACTGGTTTTCAGTTTAATCAGTCTAATCGATCGATCATGTTTTGTCATGATTTTATTATGTTTAAATTATGTTTTTAATGTTAATTTAATATTTATTTGATATTTAATTGTGGTATTTTTAATGTGTTTATTAATTTCTTTCAGGTTAATAAATAAAATAAAGAAATAAAATAATTTAAAGTAAAAGTGGATCATAGAATGAAGAAATAACCCATAGCTATAAAATATATTATTATAATAATGAGATCCATTTCTTTATAAAATAAAATAAAATAAAACTTTTGAAAAAGTTAAAAAAAAAAAAAAAAACCTTGCAGAAAACGTTTTTATTAAAATGAAAAATAATATATTAATATTATAATAATGAGGTCTATTATTTTATAATTAAAAAAAAATGAAAGAAAAAGTTAGCTGAATTGATGCAATCAATTTGACTTAAAATTAGGAAAGTAATTAACATATATATATAATAATAATAATAATAATAATAATAATAATAATAATAATTTAATATTTATGTCTATTTCTATATATATATATATATATATATATATATATATTAAATTATTATATATAATAATTTAATATTTATGTCCATTTCTATATATATATATATATAATAATTTAATATTTATGTCTATTTCTATATATATATATATATATATATATAATAATTTAATATT
>CATKHJ010522194.1:0-15136 GCA_949750685.1 Vernicia montana
AAAATACTGTCTGGTACAGATGGTTCGGTCAGGATTGAAAAAGTGTCGGTTTGGATAGAAAAATATTCTGATCAGTTCTGTGAGTTCAGAAGTATTTTTGGAGGTGCTAAAATGATGGTTCACAATTAACAAACTGAGATGCAATTTATTTACAATCATCCAAAATTAAACCATAAGTTGTCCTAAATGAATTATTTTGAAGGCCTCCATCTCCACAACAAGGTTGTCAAAACTCTTGTTCTTCAACTAGCTAAGTGCTTCTCTCACACTAAGAATTTCAACCTCCTCAGAACCTAATGAACCAGCCATAACTTTACAAAACGCAACAAGCATGTGACCAACACCATCACGAACCAGACAACCGAAACCTATCTTACCTGCATCCTTAAAGACAACAACATCAACATTGGCTTTGAGCCAACCAGGCTATGACTTTGTCCACACCACATCTCCCCAAGGCTCACTAGAATTAGCATGATCTTGTCTAAGATGCAATTTAGCTTGTTGCCATTCAAAAAGAGAACACCCTGCCATAATTACAAGATTTCTAGCATTGCTACCCTTAGAGTTCCATACAACATCATTACGATTCTTTCATAAAGCCCAATAAGTCATTGCCATGGCACCACAATAATTCAAATTATGAGAAGCAAAAAAATCATTCACCCAATCATAAAATGAGTGAGCCCCATTCTGAATCAGTCCAAGAGCAGAAAGAAGCCAACATTCTCTAGCAAGTGCGCATTCAACCAAGACATGTAAAGGAGTTTTAGTAGTAGACAAACATACAGAACATACCTCAAGAATTGAAACTCTTTTAGCTCGCAAAGCATCTGACGTTGGAAGACAATTAGAGCAAGCACGCTATAAGTTCTTGACTTTGGCTAGAATATTGAACTTTCAAAGTTTACCCTAAAAAGAGCCGACAGTCTGATCAAATTCTCCCTGCAACATTATAATATCCGACTTAATGATGAGGATAAGCTCGGCATCATGAATGACAAAGCGAAGAATAATACAAAGTGAATCCAAATGAAATGAAGACAAACCATTGAACCGGTAAGAGTCTTCAGAAATACGCTAACCCTATGGCAGAAGCAATGATTACCTATAATTATGGTGTCAGCCTTAAGACATTTACTTTTCAATCAACATGTCAAAAAGGATCAGTATGTTTCCCATTAAGGGATTTTAATAGTATTTTATTGAATCACCTTAATAAGCAAGTTAAGAGTACTGACACACGCAAGTCTAGATATATAATGTCTTATCTCTCTCTTCTTTTCTCTTAAGTTAGACACCATACTTTCTTTTTGGTAAGTTTTAGACCTTCCAGAGAAATCTTAAGTTCAAAATGATCTGCTCATAAGAAACTAAATAGATCAGGAGATGATAGAGATTTACCTAGCCAACATTGTTAAAGCCTCACAGTCTAAGGATTGAAGTTTAGTAAGGTAAGTTACAAAATGTGTAATGTATGATAATTTGTTTGAAATGTTTATATTAACTTTCCGTGTTTATGTTTTTCCTATTAACATTAAATGTTAATTTCCAATCATGAATCTGGCTTTGGAGCCATTACTAATGATAAATGTTCAATGAAGCCACTTTGGCCAAGAATCCTGATTGTTGAAAATGAGGCCATTGGGTCAACTTAACGTTATTGTTATAATCCTACCAAGCTAGCACCAAATCCAAGCCACACTTGACAGAACGCATATGCTAATGAGAGAGAATCCATTAGATTATGTGCATCGGTGACTCGATTGATAAAGTCAAAGTATCAATGTCCTACCTAAGGATGATCCATTACCCTAGGCGTATTCTCGGCCAAGCATACGAACAGTGCAAAGTTACTGCCCTGAAGGATTACAAAGGTTTAAGGGGTCTAAGGTGCAATTGACATAGAGGTGCTTGCAAAAGGGTTCCTAAGCCGTCTGGATAAGCAGCGGACCAAGCAGAAGAAATAGGGGTTCGGGACAGCTGGGATTTTAGGCCTTGTAGATACTTGATCCAAAGGAAAATGGTCCAAAGGATCCCACTCATCACCTTTGGCTATGATCGACGTCATTTTGCGACCAAATTCCTTCATTTGGACCCTTAAATTAGTCGTTTTTCTATTTATGATAACTTTTCAATTTGCTTGTAACTTTTGGTAGGAAACTCAAATTTAGGCGTCGTCTGTGGCGTTTTCCTTATTGTAATTTTTAGTTTATTTTGGTGTATTATTACGAATCTGCCATTTTTGGCAGTTTATATATTTAGGGTTTCAGGGCTCCTATTTAAACCCCTATTTTAGAGCATTAAATAAATTTCAGAAATTTTAAAATCCTAAATTGGCTTTGCCTCTTTACTTATACTGCGTCAACAATCCCGACCATGTTCCATCGATGGATACGATGTTATTCTATCATGACGAATAATCCCTTGGTGTCTGTTCTTCCTCGGCATGACTATTTCTTCTTGTCAACATGATTAACTATTGTACCCTTACTATATCTATTATGTAAAATGTTGTCCATAATGGTTCCCTTAACATTATGCATTTTATTAACTTATTGAGTTAATGGCTCACCCACTTATCTGTGATTTCAGGTGAACAAGTCGAAAAGGTCTCAGGCAAAGAAAGCTGAGCTTCGAATTCCTTCTTCTTCGAAGCTTCATAAATGTATTTATTTCTAAGAACAATTGTCATTTTGTTGTATATGATCCTATTTTAGTAGCTTTATAGTTTGTTTAAGGATGATGTATGAACTAAGTAAGAATCTATGGCTAAATTCCATGACTTTTATGATTATGCATTTTGTGCTAGTTCTTTTGTATTATAGTTTCATTTTTGCGAAGAGGTTCTACAAGTCTTCGGTAGTCTTAAACTTACTCATGCCCTAAGACCGCCACACCATTAGATCTGTTGGGGGTGTGACAAGAGTGGTATAAGAGCTTGGTTTCTATCCAGGGATGAACTATTGATATAAGCCTTTATAGGCCTTAGTTAAGATAAGTATGTGTAAAGGACTATGGAGCAATAAGATTCCTTCTCGTCATTATTTGTCTTCTTGGATATAGATCTGCATATCATTACGTTACATATCTTAATTGTTTTCTCTCATTTAATTTATTATTAGATGCCTCCTCGACGTGGACATGGTAGAAGATGAGGTCGTCTAGACGAAATGCTCTTCCTAATGAGAACTCAACTGAAATGGCAAGGAAAAATATGGTCCCTCCACCTACACTCCCAGCTAACGAGGCCAACATAGCACAAATATTGGAACAACTATAGCGAAATTATAAGATTCTAGTGAAATTTATGACCCAACATATACAACAACAACCAGTTCCTTCTGTTTTCATTGTCCCTAGGATACCAGTTACTCCTCGTCAACCCCAAATTGTACCCCAAATGGAGGAAACCTTTTATATATCCATGCCAGGTGGAGCTAATGTAGTTACATAGGCATTCTCATCACACGACAACCATGGGTCCTTCCAAATAGAAATATCCTCCCCATTCCCAACACAATATCTACTGCCAGCTTTGATTATGTCTTGCGCCCCTAAAACACTACGCCACACAAAACTTAGGTTATTACCCAATTGGGCTTCAAGAAAAGTGGAGGATGGAAAGTACCTAGCCTTGAAAATTCTTGAGACTAAAGAAGTATGATGCGTAAGGAATCTCCATGCCTATTTCCCAACCATTGCAATATTGAAGTCCCTTTGCTTCTTGAAACTAAGAGCACCCCCATGCTTATGAACACAAAGTCTATCCATCTCATCCATCATATCCCTTTCTTTTCTAACCATTATTGTCCCTACCAAAAAGAATTTAACATGCTTTCTAACTCAGCACAAAGATCAATCGGGAGCAGGAAAATATTCATTGCATAAATTGGAAGAGCTTGAGCTACAGTTTTTAAAAGGATTTCTTTACCCACAAAGGAAAGAAACTTCTTATTCTAGCTATGTAAACGATGCCAAACAAGATCTTTGATGAAGGAAAAGATTTCCTTCTTGTTTCGGCCAATAAGGGATGGTAAACTGAGATAATTACCTTGGTTCATTGTACTATACACATTTAAAATCTAACAAATAGCCTCCTTACACTCCTCCAAAGTATTCCTACTAAAAACAATATAAGACTTTTGATAGTTCACCACTTGACCTGAAGCAACCTCATAAACCTATAACATATTTTTGACTTCTTTACTCTCACGAGTGTTGGCCTTGAAGAATAAATTGCAGTCATCAGCAAAGAATAAGTGGATCACCATTAGAGCTCTTTGTGCAACTTGGCAACCATGAATCAACCCTATCTCCTTTCTTTTTAATTAAATGACTTAGGCCCTCCGCACATAGAATAAACAAATAAGGAGAGAGCGATTCTCCTTGTCTCAGACCCCTCTTAAGCACCATAGGACCAAGCTTCCTACCTCCTTACAATAGGAAATAGCAAACAGTAGTAATACAGTACATCACACGGTTAACCCATTCTTCACAAAAACCCAAACTAAGCATTATATCTCTAAAAAAAAACCCATTTGATTCTATTGAACGCCTTGCTCATATCAATCTTTAAATTTGCCATACCCTCTTTACCTTGAGTCTTTCTCTTCAAGTAATAAGTGATCTCAAAAGCAATTAGAATATTATCTGTAATCATAAGCCCCGGTACAAAAGCACTTTGATTCTCCAAAATTAAACTAGGCAAGAGACTCTTTATACGGTTAGCAAGCACTTTAGCGATCACCTTATATAGAACATTGCATAAAGAAATCGAGCGCAAATCACCTATAGTAACTAGAGTCTTCTTTTTTGGAATCAAGACAATTGTCATATCATTGAGGCCCTCCTGAAAAGAACCAAGATAAAAAATAAAAAATATATATATTTACAAGTCAGAGAAACATCTTGTCCTACTATCGTCCAAAACTTCTAAAAAAAAGCAGAATCCATGCCATTAAGGCCCAGAGATTTATCCGGATGCATTTCAAAGAGAGTTGCATGAATTTCAGCATCAGAAAGCAGGGCCATCAAATACTCATTTTGCTCCTCAGATCCTAAAAGATGAACCCATTAAGTAATTTCATCAGTTCTGCCCATAATCGAAGTAAATAGCTTTCGTAAATAGTCAATTATTAGATTACCAAGATCACCATCCCGATAGTGCCAATTGCCATTATCATCCTGCAATTTATAAATTTTGTTAAGCTTCTTTTTTGTGGAAGCATAGGCATGAAAAAATTGAGAGTTGGTGTCTTTATCGCGAAGCCATAACTGCTTCACTCACTACTGCCAATATAGCTCTTGCTACTTGATGATTTCACTATAGTTTAAGCTTGCTTGTTTGAAATTAGCAATACCCATATTGTTATGCCTATGACGCAGCTCATTCACTCTCTTCTTGCTAACATCAATTCTTACCCTAAAATCCCTCACCATTGAGTCACCCCATTGCATCAATTCCCCACCATAAGTTGAAATATTTTCCTTAATACACTGGCCCATATGTCGTTCCCAACAATTAGCAATAATATCACAACACCCATCATCCCACGACCAAATATTTTCAAAACAAAATCATATAGAGCTAGGCACATACTTGAATTTCTTGAAATCAAGGAAAATGGGAAGATGATCTAAAGAGGAGGTCTCCAAAGACCAAACCTTAGCTTCCTTGAACCGATTAAGCCAATAAGTTGTAGCAAGAGCTCTAACCAATTTTTCTTCAACCCAATTAGATATTCCCCAAGACCTTTCCCAAGTATATTGATAACCTTCCAAACCCATATCATGCAAACCACTATCACTAACAACAGATCTAAAGCTCCGAATCAACCAGTAAGGATGAGCAACTGATATGTGCTAATTTTACATACATTATTAGGTATTTTAAGTAGGAATTTCATGCATCTTATATTCATCTTAGATTCATTTACATTGCATTTTATTATATTTATGATTTGAGGAATGTTTTAAAGACTTTTTGTAGGTTCTAACTTGACTTGATAGACAAATAAGAGAAGGGAGTTGAATGCTGGAAAACGTTGAGCGCGCGACAAGTGTAGAGGGTGCTACACTTGGAAAATTGGTTTTTGTTGCGCCCTCCCAAGTGTAATGCCCGCAACGGGTTGTAAACTCCAAATCTGATTTTAACTTGGAAATTGGAACTCCTTGACCTAAGCACAATAGGAGGAAGAAAATTCTTATAAATAGGACTTTAAGGAAATCAATTGAAGAACTCTAAGAAACTTTGGAGAGATCTTGGAAGGAGACTAAGTCAAGGAAACACAATATTGAAGATTTGAGATTGAAGATTGAGAGATTTTCCTTCTTATTCTCTCCTATTTTGTATTTATGATTTCTTCTTCTTCTTGGTACTTTGTGAATGCTTTAATTATGTCTAACTAAACTCCATAGTTAGGGATTAATGCTTTGAAACACAATTTCATATCAATTATTTATAAAATCTAAGTCTCTATGATATGTGGTATTTGTTGTTCTTCATGCTTAGTTTTGTTTGATCACCAAAATTATGAATTTAGTTGTGTTATGCATTGAGAGATGGTAATACAATTGATCTACAAATACTTGTTTAATTACTAATTGATAAGAGATTATAATTGGCGATTATATATCTTCAGAGTTTGCTTAAAGCTATATTTGGGTAATTATGAATAATTAGGTTAGATGAGAATTTATTGAGTTGTTTTGTGATTACTTGAATTTTGGTTGTATTGGTTAAATGTTCGAGAGAGTTTAATCAATGATATTGGATAACTTGGATCATATCATGACTTAAAACTTTTAGGTAATTGATTGATTGAGTGTGAATATGTGTTAATTCCTAGCAATATTATTATTATTGTTAAATCTCTTAATTAAATCTTGTGCTTTAGATTATTGTTAGTATTATAGATAATTACTTAGTTTCAATTAAAATTAAATTGAAACCTTAAACAAAAGAAAGAGAATAGATAGGTAGATAAATCATTAATCCTCATGGGAATGATACTCTACTCATTCTATATTACTTGTGAACTCCGTGCACTTGCGAATTTTACCCAACAGCAACTCTTCCTCTTTTTTAGAGACATGAAGGAGATCATTAAAATCACCCATACAACACAATGGTAATGAAGGAAGAGAAATCAAATGACAAAGAGTGTCCCAAGACTCATGGTGCCGATTTCTATCTGGAATACCATAAAACCCAGTGAACCTCCACACACGTAATTCCTCAATTGTGATTTGAGCATCAATATAGTTACTAGAGTGACCCAAAACAAACGCCATGCCCTTGTCCTTCTATAACATGGCAAGCCCACCACTATGCCCAATGCAATCAACTACAAATAGCCCATCATAGCCCAATTGGGCTTGGATCCCTTCTATACTTCTTTTATCAACTAAAGTTTCAATTAAAAAACTAAACTAAGCCTCTTGGATTAAACTAAGTCCTTTAAAACATGAATTTCCCATGGGTTATCAAGTCCACGACAATTCCAAGCAATGGTACTCATAATGACTGGCAGGCCCGGATACTAAAGCCTGCCACTAAAGAGTTTTTTGAGTACATACTGCTATCCAAAGTTGGGCTGGTCTCAGGCCCAATAGAGTTATCACACATAGTAACCTTTTCATCAATACGTCTCCCTTTAGGATCTAGCACAATCACACCTTCATTTTCAACAAGTTGAAAATCCTCATTATTTAGAAATGATTACTTTCCATAATTACCATGATCAGCCCCCTGACTACCCATAGCTACAATCGTGCCACTATTACCTCCCATCAATTTATCCATCATCCCAATAGTATCTCTTTGATTCATTCTAGTTACCATGTTTATGACAATCGCCCTATGAATCACAGGATACACAATCATTGCCTCTTGTCCATCCCCATTCTGCCCATTCCTTTTCATCGATGATTCTGAACGGAGCCACTTCTCTCTGATTTGCTGGTTAGAACATCTAAGAATTGCTCTCATCCAAGCACCATACATTCTGTCCACATAGCCTATAGGACTTTTAAAGAGCTTCTCACAAAACCTGTCAGAGTGTCCTAGCTTGCCACAAATAAAACAAAAAGAAGATAATCTTTCATATTTAAAATCAATCCATAGAAAATTCAAAAAGAAAAACACAAAATGCACTCATGTCAATAAATAAATTGACTTGAAAAATACCCAGAAATAACATCTCTCACCACATTCAATACTACATTCAATGTCATTAAACTTTTGCACTGAGTATTAGAATCGTACATGGAAAAAAAAAAAAAAAAAAAGAACCTAGGTAATTCAATTTATTTTTTGGCTAATAAATGAACTAACAACTAGAAAAAATCAATAATCAAAACCATAAAGCAGAGGACCAAATAGTTAAGTCAACATAATATCATAAAACAGATAGTTGATCCAAATAACCTAAAGACAATTAATATTTATAGAAACTGCATCGAAAATATAAGTAGGCTAACTTACGATTTAGGACAGCTGATCCAAATAAACAACAAAGACATTATATTCCAAGGAGCCCACAAAAGCATAATAAAAGTTTCAAGAGCTAGGTGCCTAAATCTGACACAAGCATAGGATCAACATGAAAACCAAAACACAATCCTTGATAGTTGATAGTATGCAATTGAGTTTCTAACTCTTACACAAAGCATCAAGCACAATTTACACTCCAATGGGTTATGCCAAATAAACAATTTTCATAGACTTGCTATCTTTGTCATATTATAACTTATTCTTATTCTACTTTCTAGCTTCTCTTTTAATAAACAAATTATTTATTTCACATTTTCATTTGGCTTCAGGTACATAATAAACATAGCTTATCCCATTTTTAAATTCTATCCTATTAAATAATTTTATCAAAATATGATTATATAACCCTTAATTATTTGAAAGTTCCTTATATTCAATTTCATAGGTTTCCGATTCAAAATCAAGAAATTTTACTCTAAAACTTAATCTAAAATATACTATATATATATAGAATTTGTAATTAGTGATTTGGCTAGGAGTTGTTAGGGGAGGAGAAGATGCTGAAGAACATGTTTTTGTTTTAATGTGGGTTATTCTTGGACAATTTTAATGTCAAATAATATCACAATTGAACTATACGGTTTGATTAAAAATCATGTGGTTTAATTGTAATTTAATGTGAACTGCTCAGTTCTTTTTCTTATTTGGAGTTAATAAGAAAAATTAAAAGATTTTGGTCACTATAAGAAGAAGACGTGTAATATTATGTTGTCCTCGGTTTTAATAAATAAATTTACACTAAAATTTTAGGAGTTTTGTAATTATATATATATCTTTTTATCAATTCTACTCTAATTTGTAAAATTAATTGCAATTCTGTTAGCATCAAATTTGCTTTTTAATCGGAGAAAAAAAAAAAAGAAGAAAAAGAAGAAGAAGAAGGAGAAGAGGATGCTAATCTAAAATCTTCTTTATGAAAAGGATATTCAATTATGGCAAAAATGTTCATATCAAATTTATTTATTTTATTAAATAAATTAAATTGTTATTTATTCTTTACCAATATGAAAACCTAAATGTATTTCTTTTACTTCTGACAAATAATACTTTGGCCTTCCACAATCAAAGTAGCAACTCAACATCAACCAATGTGCCTTGAATGACTCATTTTCCCTCAACTTTGATTAATCAAACAAATCAATACCTTATTTTATTAGTATCAATTAACTTTTTATTATTAATGTAGATTGTAGCTTCATTACTCAATTATTAAGGTATTCCAATATTTTATTAAATTGTAGTTTTATTCTTTAACTTTTTTTTCCCTTTTTTTTTTTTTTTGCCAAAGAAAGAAAATATTATTTATAGACCATATGAAAATACATCCAAGACTAACAGAGATTTCAACCTTTTAGGTGGGATTACATGCCAAACTGGTGATAAAAAAACTATATAACATAGAAGTGGCTACCCAATTAATAGGTTTATTAGCCTCTCTCCTAATCCAACAGAATTCAAAATTTTCAAAATAAAAAGATAGTTTTTTAATGACAACCAAAATGGGCTGAATTTCCCAATGGCTAGTTTCCTCAGGAACAAAGAATGCTTCTAGCAGGCTTTTACAATCTGTCTTTAGAATGACTTTATGAAATCCAGCCTCTCTGGCATATCTCATTGCCATGAGCATCGCTTATGTTGTAGCTGTGAGAGAAGTTCTTGTTTTCTTTTTAACAGATATTCCATCTATCAAAACTCCTCTATCATTCCTAAAAATGGCTGCTACAGCTCTTCTCCTGTTCCTTTGTTAAAACTAACATCAAAGTTAATTTTTATAGTTCCTGAATTATGAGGGATCCATTGAGTAGGGGCTGTAGGTATTTGATTCACTGATGATCTACTTGTACTGATAGACTGATATTCTTGGAAATATCTCAAGGCCATATCAATAGTCTTCAAAGGATCAATGTGCTTCTGCTGAAACACCCAGTCATTCCTTTGCTTCTATAAAGCCCAACAGAAACATGCCAATTTTTTAACTCCTGACTTATCTCCATTGCTTTTGCAAAAAGACACCATTGAGAGCCACCAAGCTGCAAATGATACATCATCATTAGCATTCAAATTAAATCCCCAACTGGACCTAAACCATGCTGCTCTAGCATGATCACAGAAAAATAAGATATGCTCAGTAGTTTCAATGGATTGGTTACAAAGATCACAGATAGAATTATCGATTAGGTTTCTTTTAAACAACAGTTTTTTGGTTGGTAAAATATTCCTGCTGGTAAAATATTCCTGCTGGCTCTCCATATAAAATGAGCAATCTTGGGTGGTAAATCACTATTCCAGATAGACTTCCATAATTCATGAGAGTTTGAATGAGAGGATGATGAATTGTTAGCTACCCTTGATTGATCTTTCACCATGACCAACCATTTATATGCAGATTTTACAGTGAATTTACCATTTCTTGTCCAATGCCAAATCCAATTATCCTTCTCTGAATCATCACCAATTGGAATTCTGCAAATCAAATTTGCTTCCATATCAGAGAAAAATTATTTCAACAAATTAATGTCATATTCTCTCTTTACATTAATCATATCAACAACCTTAAATGGGAAGAAGGAATGGGGTCTAGCAGATTGAACTTTAAAAAAAAGATCTGGTATCCAAGGATCATCCCAAATCCTTATAGTTTTACCATTTTGAATATTCTTTCTAGCTCTTGCTACCAAAAGTTCTATTGACTCTACTAGACTTTTCCAACTCCAAAATGGTCTGCTTCCTTTGCCTGCATTCCAAAATTCTTCATTGGGAAAATAACAAACTTTAACTATTTTAGCCCATAAACAATATGGATTACTAATCAACCTCCATGCCTGTTTGGCTAACATAGCAAGGTTGAAATCTTCAAATTCTTTGAATCCTAAGCCCCCTTTGTACTTGGAGTTAGCCAAATTTGACCAACTAGCTAGAGCCAAACCTTTTTTCTCCTTTTCATTGCTCCACCAGAATCAAGATAAGATGCCATTCAATTTATGACATGTTGCTTTAGGAAGTCTGTAGCAGGACATGATGTATGTAGGAACTACTGTCAAAACTGATTTAATTAGAACATCATTACCTGTATGAGAGAGTAGATTATTCTTCCAGGATTGAGCTTTAGCTTGCACTTTTTGAATTAAAAATGCCAAAGCTTCTGTTTTAGATCTTCCCCATTGAGCTGGAAGACCTAAGTATCTTTCCTTACTTCCCATTTGGTTGATGCCAAGAGTTGATGATATCTGGTCTTTGAGTTCTGTGGGAGTATTCTTACTAAAATACAGTGAACTTTTGTCTAAGTTCACTTTTTGCCTAGGCACCTTTTCATATTCTTTGGGAATCCTTTTGAATTCAATAACTTCTTCAATTGAGGCTGATCCAAATAGAATGGTATCATCTGCAAAAAGCATATGGGATACCTTGGGGCACCTCCTGTTGATTTTGAATCCCTTCAAACTACCTCTATCAATAGCATCTTCAATCAAATAGCACAGAGCATTGGAAACCAATATAAACAAGTAAAGAGACAAAGGGTCTCCCTGTCTCAACCCTCTAGAGGGTTTGAAGTAATCTGAAGGTCTACCATTAATTAACACAGAATAAGACACAGTGGTAACACATTGCTTTATAATATTCACAAAATAATATGAAAAACCCATTTTTTCCAAAACAGCCAACAAAAAGCCCCATTCTACCCTATCATATGCTTTCAACATATCCAATTTGATGGCACAATTTGAATTTTTCTTAACAGAAGTAGTGTTAAAGTGATGCAAAATTTCATGAATAATGAGAATGTTATCTTGAATGCATCTTTTAGGGATAAAAGCTGCTTGGTTTTCATGAACTAATTGATGCATCCAGGGCTTCAGTCTCTTCACTATTATCTTGGAAATAATCTTATAAATAAAGTTGCAGAGACTTATGGGACGAAATTGAGTTACCTCAAATGGGCTTGTCACTTTTGGAATCAGGGCTATCAGAGTCTTGTTGATGTTCGTTGATAAGATCCCATCTTGAAAAAAAAAATTTGATAGCCTGAGATACATCATTTGCAATGAGCTGCCAGCTATTCTGATAAAAGGATCCTGTGAAGCCATCAGGACCTGGGGCTTTAGATGCCCCCAAAGAGAATATAGCTTCCTTTATTTCCTGATCTTGCACTGGAGAAGATAAAGCTTCGTTCAAATCCCTTGGTACCACTGTCTTGATTTTCTGTAGAACTCCTTCATAGTCTCCTTTATCTTCTAATGTAAATAATTTGGAAAAGAAATTTGAAGTTTCTTCTGCAATTTCTTCTTCCTGCTCTAGCCATCTACCCCCACTTGTTTTAAGTCTCAAAATCAAATTCTTTTGTTTTCTTTGAATGGTAGAAGCATGAAAGAATTTAGTGTTTCTGTCACCCTCCTTCAACCATTGCACTCTAGCTCTCTGTTTCCAGAATTTTTCCTCCATTTCTCATAATCTTTCCAACTCTTGCAGTGATATTTTTTCTTTTTCTTTATTAGTCTCAGACCTCTGCTTTGCATATAACTTTTCCAATTGCTGATGCAGTCTTTCTATCTTCTTCTTACTATTACCAATTTCCTCTTAATGCCATTCACTCAAACTTTTAGCACATTTTCCCAGCTTCTCCTCAATGCCATTCAAAATTTGAGAATTAGTACCATCACTCCAAGCTCTATCAACCGCTTGTTTCCAATTTTGATCTACAAACCATTTTTCTTCAAATATGAAACCACCCAAATATCTTCTCCGAGGCCCATCCAGATCCAAGACTAAGGGTCTGTGATCGGACCCTATACGTCTTTCATAATACACCTGAGCAGAGCTAAAAGATATCCTCCAAGCAAAATTACTCAACACCCTATCCAGTCTTTGAGCAATTCCCCTCTGCCCCAACTGTTTATTGTACCAGGTGAACATTGGTCCTTTAAAACCAATGTCCATGAGCTGAGCTGAGTTAATCCAGTTCACAAAATCCCTTGTTGTTTCATCTCGCACTGCCCTTCCTCCAATTTTTTCCTGACTATGAGCTATGGCGTTCATGTCTCCTACACACAGCCATTCAACATTATCTGGAGGCTTCAATTGAAGCCACTGTTCAAAAATATCAATGCGATTTTCTCTAAAAGGACTGTCATAAACAAAAGAACTCAACCATTCCTTTCCATTATCAGCTCTTTTACATTTAACATGAATGAAATTTTCAGATTTCTGTAGAAATTGAATTTTAACAGAATCCTTCCACCACAAGAGCAGACCACCAAAAAGCCCAACTGGATCTACATAAACAGCTTCAGTAAAACCCATTTTCCTTTTGATAATTTCCAAATACCCACTATTAAACAAAAATTAATAGTGGGTATGTACATGTATGTGATGATATAGATTGTAGGATCTTATGAACTTTTATATGGGTCCTTGCCCCAACTCTACCCTATCTCTTTAGATTGGGTTAAGTCCAGCCCCAAACTTTTAGCTTTAAATTTTAGTAAAGCCCAACCTATATTTGCCCACCTGAAATTCCATATGACAACTTCTTTTTTAAGGGTAAAAAAATCAACCAATGGGAGAAAATATTTAAGATTTTAACCCTATAAATGTCTTGCACTTTGGAAATTGAGTTAAAAATACTAATCACATTATTGTTCAGGCAGTTGCAATCACATTTACCCCTAAATTAAAGAGGATTTTGTACAATTAAAACCTTATTAATTTCTCATATTTTTATGTATTTCAATTTGTAATAATTTTAGTTATTTCAATTTTGAGAAATGTAAAACTACGCAAATCCATGCATACTCCCATTTTCTTTCACTTTTTATTTTATTTTTACCAAAATATTTTGAGTTTGTTTGGTTCACAAAATGAATTAGGGAAGGATTATTCCTCGTTTTTTATAAAATTTATATTTTATATGTTTGAAAAATATTTATTGTATATAAATAATTATTATATAAATGAAATTTCAATCAAAATTTGTTATTAATTATTCCACGATTAAATTTGAAATAAAATTGAGAATAATTATTTCGTATGGAATTTTTATTTCATACCTATTTTATTTCGTGATATTCCATAAACCAAACAATGACTTTATTTATTTATTTATTTATTTATTTTCCATCTAAATTTATTTCAAATCAATTTGAAAATGGCTTCCTTTCTTCTATCTAATCCAAACTTATTTGGCATCTTCTTCTTCTTCTTCAATATATATATTGCCTTTTGAAGACGTTTCCTCAAAGTTAGTCCAGAATTAATTCATAGTGATAAAATTAGTTTCAATTTTCCATGGATTTGTGGACAGCTTAATTTTAAGAGTTGTCGTTCTAAATATTGACGTTTTCATCTCTTAGTGACAGGGAGACGACAAACCGTTGGAAGAAACGACTAATATTTTATGATTGACAGTCGTTTCGTCAAGCAAACAATACACATCTATTTAGAAAATGCATTGTTTAGAAATAATTTGGACTTTTGAAAACTAAACTTGGGCTTTGAAACCTATGGTAAGTGGTAACTTGACATTCCTACCAAATAAAATCATTTCAATCCAAAGATATGAATACCATCTATTAGCTCAAATTT
>CATKHJ010522276.1:0-54348 GCA_949750685.1 Vernicia montana
TGATGTTATTAATCTTGAACCATATATGTTATGCTTGTGATGGTATGAGACTCTTGGGATGATAGATGTTTGCATTTTGTGTACTAAGAGTTGTTTGATTTAGATAGAATGAGTTTGGAGTGTTTGGAGTAAAAAAAAAGGATGAAGTTTTGATCTGCTAAAGGCTTGAACGCTCGTTCCAAATGCTTCTGTGTGAACAGTGTTATTTTTGGGAATTGAAGATGAACGTTCGTTCAAAAGGGATGAACGCTCGTTCAAGAGGAGTGAACGCTCGTTCAAGGTCGGGGATTATAAAAAGAAAGCAATAGTCCCCAAAATGTGAAATCAAACCCATCTTCAATATTTTAACTTTTCTGACCCTAAACCCCTCACCAAAGCCTTATTAATGCTTCTTAAAGGTTAAGATACATTAAATTAACTCAAGGACTCAAGGAATACTCAAAGATCTATGTGGATTCTTCTTGAATTCTTAGAAGATTTGTTTTGGGATTGATGGAGACATTTCAAGGTAATGTCTAATCCTTCATTAATTCTTATGGGCTTTGTTATTATGTTGTTTTAACATCTTTTTGGAGTTGGATAAGAGTAGTTATGAGTATTTATTGTTTTATTTTTGTTAGAATTTAATTATTAAGTTTTGGGTTAGAACCCTAGAATTTGTTCTTGAGGGAATAAGTTCAATCTTTGATATTTGAGATATTCTTTCTTTTAGTTAGAGAATTCCTTCTTAGAATTATAGTTTGAGCTTTAGATTGATTATGTTGTTGGCCAATTTCATGTAGGCCAAGGTTTGGAGATTTTTCATCAAAGATAAAGAGTTTAAACTTGGATTGGAGTATTTTGCTATAGAGGTGAGTTATGAATTATATTTATGCATGTGAACAACCCTAAATGAATGCATTTCTTATTGAATCTTGAATGCCAAAGCTTGAAATTGAATTTCTTTTAAATGCTAATTTTTCATTATACTTACTATTTGTCTTAAATAGCAAATTAGTTCATTGATGTTAAAATTATCAAAACCTTTGATTATAATGGCCATTTAGGCTAATGTTTATTGATAATGTATCTACCAAGCCTTAACCAAGATGTACCTATGATAATAGAACGCCTTGCTAATGGGGGATAAGAACCATTAAACCATGTGCACCGGTAACTCAACTGATAGAGTCTTATGTGTCAATGTTCTACCTAGAGAGAACTATATACTCTAGGCGTATATCCGGCCAGATATGCATTAAAAAGGAGAAGTTACTGCCCTAAATGATGTTTGGATGCTTATGGGGATGGTGATTTCGTTCCGCCCATTTGTATTCCACTATAATGAATGTATATTAATGTTCTATTAAAGTTGATATGTTATTATGCCATTATTTGTAGGCACATTATTGTTATTGATATAACCCATGTTGATGATTATGATTTCTATTGATATTAAATTGTTGAAATTCCCAATGTTATTCTTTAAGAACCCATAGGTATAAATGTAATTCATAATTTCATTAAGTTGAAGGCTTATTCATCTTCAATTGTGGATTTCAGGTGCTAAAGTTGAGGAGGATAAATTGGCAAGTGATAGAGCTTCTTGATCATTTTTCTCCAAGAAGCTACATTGATGTATTGTTTTGGATTCTTATGTCATTGAATATTATAGTCTAATGTTCATTCTATAACGCTCTATAGTAAAATGTTAAGGTGTAAGCATAATATAATGATTCTTCGAATGATTGAAGTATTATTTTATCTTTGTTCATTATGGAAGATCGTTAAGTTGATCATTGATCCATAGTGAACAATGGATAGATTATGTATGAAAAGATAATATGAATGATGGATAATGATATGTAAAGGTTCTTAAAAGTTATTACATGAGTTATAATTATTGATCCAGGTTAATGTTTAGATGGTTCTACGAGTGCTTGGTGGTCTTAAACCTTCCCACGCCCTAGGACCATCACACCATGGAAGTTGGGGTGTGACAAAAACTCAGTTCAGATCCCTACCTTTATTGAAGAAGAGGAAACACCACAAAGTGAAGAAAAAAACTCTATTGCTAGACATAAGCCACCAAGAAAGAAGATGAGGCCTCAGATATTAACAAATTATGTCTCATTTGCACTAGCTGTGGCAGAAGACACAAATGCAGTTGGTGATTCTTCAACATATTCAGAGGCTATCTGTTGTGATGATTATGCTAAGTGATTAGTGGCTATGCAATAAGAGGTGGAGTCCCTTCACAAAAATAGAACTTGGGATTTGGTTAAACCGCCTAAAGACAAGAAAATTGTTGGATGCAAGTAGGTCTACAAGAAGAAAGATGGTGTTCCAGGTGTTGAAGATGCCAAGTACAAGGCACGATTGGTTGCAAAGGGCTACAGTCAGGTACATGGAGTTAACTTTAATGATGTGTTCTCACCTGTTGTTAAACATAGCTCTATTCGTGTCTTGCTTGCTTTGGTTGCAATGTATAATTTGGAGTTGGAACAACTGGATGTTAAGACCGCCTTCTTGCATGGAGAGCTTGATGAGGCAATCTATATGCAAAAACCTGAAGGTTTTGAGATCGAAGGCAAGAAAGACCATGTTTGTTTGTTGAAGAAATCATTGTATGGTCTGAAACAATTTCCTTGACAGTGGTACAAGCGGTTTGATTCTTTTATGGTTGGCCACGGCTATTCTAGGAGCCAGTATGATAGCTGTGTGTATTTCAGAAAACTTGCAGATGGCTCATTTGTGTATTTGCTGCTCTATGTTGATGATATGCTGATTGCAGCCAATGATATGTCTGAGATCAACAAATTAAAATCAGAATTGAGTGGTGAATTTGAAATGAAATATTTGGGAGTAGCCAAGAAAATTCTTGGTATGGAGATTCGAAGAGACAGAACTACAGGAAAACTTTATCTTACTCAGAAGAGTTTTATTGAAAAAGTTTTGGAGCGTTTTGGTATGAAAAATGCTAAACCTATAAGTACTCCACTTGTTGCTCATTTTAGACTTTCTGCTGCTATGTCACCACAGTCAGAGAATGATATTGAGTACATGCCACATGTTCCCTACTCCAATGTTATTGGTAGTCTCATGTATGCTATGGTATGTACTCGTCCTGATATTTCACATGCAATCAGTGTTGTCAATAAATATATGTCTAATCCCAATAAAGAACACTGGCAAGCAGTGAAGTAGATTCTAAGATATCTACGGGGCACTGATGATTCTTGTTTGGAATTTGAAAGGAGTAAGGGAAATTTGGTTGGTTACGTTGATTCAGACTATGTAGGTGATCTCGATAGGCGGAGATCCATTTCTGGCTATTTATTTACTCTTGGTGATACTGCTATCAGTTGGAAAGCTACTTTATAGTATACAGTAGCATTGTCCACTATGGAGGCAGAGTACACAACAGTTGTTGAGGCTATTAAAGAAGCCATTTGGTTGAGAGGTTTGTTCAGTGAGCTTAGTTTGGATCAAAAGAAGTTTTTCGTCCACTGTGATAGTCAGAGTGCTATTCACTTGACAAAATATCAGATGTTTCATGAGCGGACAAAACACATTGATGTGAAGTATCATTTTGTTCGTGATATTATCTCTTAGGGGAATATTTCTGTTAAGGAAATCGGTATTGTAGACAATCCAGCTGACATGTTGACAAAATCTCTTTCAGTGAGCAAGTTCAAGCATTGCTTGGACTTAATTGGTATTTCTCATATTTGAGTTGTCCTTTCGTGCTTAAATGGAGAAGGTGGAGTAACGTCTTCTAATTTTGAGAAAATTCAAGCCAAGGTAGAAAATTGTTAAATAATTGTCTTTAATTTTCTAGAGTACCTTTAGCCCACAACCCAAGCCCATACCTCATGCACATGGTAGATGCATGTGATCAAATTTATAGCCAATATTTTACTTGGATGAGGGCAAAACACGTAACAACTTATTGTCCATATTTTCCACTTGAAGGCCAAGTTTTGGGCATTATAAATAGAGCTCGTGTAAGGTTTTTTGAAATCATCAGAAGCAAAATCGTGGAGTGTGTGCAAGTGAGAGCATTTAAAAATTGAGTGAGATATTTATTTGTTAAATATCTTGTGAGTCCCTTCTTTGAATTTAGTCTCTCAATTAGGTCCAACAAAATATTGTTTCCTTTATTATTTTGTTAGTACATTTAGAGATGTGAGTTTATTGGGTGTATTTGGGTTCAAGGGTTTGAGTGTTATTCTCAATTTATTTTGTACTCTTCATTTTAATTAGTGAATTTTACTTATCTATCGCCCGTATACGTAGGCTTACACTCAATCACGTAAATTTCGTGTTTCTATTTTATTTCTCTTAAATTCCGTGTTTCTATTTTATTTCTCTTACTTTTGTCGTCCATTTGTTCTAACATTAACTAATTAATTATTTAGTAGGTTGTGCTCTAATATTCTCCATGTAGTCAGCTGCAAAAATATGGTGGAAACATTACTCAAAAATTTTTTTTTGGATCGATTTTTTTTAACTTGTACCGATTAATATTCTCAAGAAGTTAATTTGTTTTGGTGGGTTAGAAATTCAGAAGGCACAACCTGGTGCGATAAAGTGTATGACAGAGTAACAAGAAAAGCAAGTGGCAAATCCATGGATTTGGTATGCTCAGGTTTGTGAAATTTATCTAGGTTCTTAGTTTTATCATAAATAGGATTAGTTCTAATAAATTATTTTCATTTTTGTTGAAGGGTCTTAAACTAGATCTATTGATCGAGAAATTAATGAATGGAAACATGTTATGGCAGAACAGGGTTACTATCTTCCGGCAGACAAGTTACGATGTGACGGAGAGAAATTTGTGGTTCAAGAAATCTTGGAAAGGCATTCTTCATATCAAAATTGCTAAAGATAACTTGTAAGGTAAATTGTTTTTTATTGCGACTTTTGAACAAGTAGAACTTGTGATAGTTTTTGGGAAGATGAACACATGCAGTGTAATCTACGTTAGGAACTTATGAATGATATAGGTATTTGCGATTATTTTCTCTTCATGCTGTTGCATCATCTGTATCCTATTGTGTTGAAAATCACGCGACAAATCCTTGAAATGCATTTTCTTTTTAAATAACAATGATTAATGCACGGACAATATGTGATCAGATTTAACCATAAGTATGATACATGTTTAAAGTTCTATACCTTTACATGTGCTTGTGTGCGTGCTACTTAACTAGTTTACTGTTATGGAGGCACAGACTAATAATGATGCATTCTTTGCATGAATATATTCTTTGGTAGTCAGTAGGAGAAAGTATGATGAATTTTGAGTGATCATGAATTTGGATTTAGTTTATGAACCCATTAGCATATCTTGCAAATTGGTACTAGTAATATTAAGAGATTTACTGCATATGACAAAAATGTATATTGTTCATTAGGCCATGCTGTTGTGGTACATTGGTTATCATAAACTAAAGGTAGTAATGGTTCCTGCCATATAATGACTGTAAGTTATGAACAATTTGCTAATACTTGCAATATTATGTTCTTGTTGTTTCTTCCCTGATAGTTCTTTTTTCCTCTATCTAGCACCTTTTTTTTCAAGAGCTTATATGTTTAGTTTACTATATGAAGTAGTTAGCTTCAAAGAAAATTGAAATAGAATGATTAAACCTAAAAAAAAAAAAAGGAAAAAAGTAAAAAAAAAAAAATGACTATCCAATCCGACTCGAACTAGTTAATTGAATCTTTTAAGTTATAGTCGGATTGAGTTAGAGGGCAATCTGACCCAACCCGACTTGTGAATAATGACAGATTTATTATAGGGCCGTGGCAATTATCACCTTATATATGTATGATTGAAGTAAGAGTAGCAGACAATTTTTTTTTAGTCTCATATATTGATCAAACTGTTGACATCTTCACTAAAACTCATCTATCTCAACGTTTTCGTGATCTTGTCAATAAACTTTCAGATTACTGCTCATTCACCACCTTCAGATTGAAGACATGTTAATATATAGATTATTACTTATAATCATACCCCTAATTATTATTGTATAATCTCTTTCCATATTTGGTTCACCTGTAACTTTATATATAAAGCTTATTTTTTGTATACAATACATAACATCAATATATATAAATTCTCTCAATTCTATATTTACGTTATCACCACTAATAATAGCCTATCCAAATATGAATTACAAGCAACAATTCCTCCTGAATCAAACTGGAAACCAGATTTTGCAATCCAATCTAGCTGCTTGATTGGCTTTCCCACTAGCATAACAAAGGCTATTATTAACAAGAGACTCCATATGTGTTGTATCTCTTGTATCACACTATGAATTTCCCAAGGAGCTGCCTTGCTGATTGGGATTAATTATCGAGAATAAAATTACATAAAATAACACCTTTTTAGATGATTTTGAGGTTAACTCAAAAATGTTAATAATCTTTCTTTTTTCCCATGATTAATCCAATGCACATGTAGTTGGACCCCACCATTAAGCCTTATGTGGCCCCCACTAGCTATCAATTTCAGGTGATGGTTGGTCCATTTTTAAATCATTTTTTTATCCAAGGGTCCTAATTGCTAAATTGCATGATGAGTATATTTTTAATAAATTCTAAATTTTCCCCTCTATTTCTAGTTTTCTACAACTACCTTAGATTTTGAATTTAGAATTTGACCCACTAAATTGTATGGTCGGTGGGGCAAGATGTAATGTATTGGTTTCGGCTGTAATGAATGATCTATTTTTCCACGGCCATTATTTCCATAACAACAATACCATATACATTTTGACCTAAATAACTTTTAGATGTTTTTTATTTATTAATTTTTATTATTTACAAAAATGAAACATATATAAAGCTATGTTACATCTCATAATATTATTATTCTTAATTATCACATTCACATCTATCTAAAGACTATATATAATCAACACAATCGTAAGATTATATATATTAAATAGAATTCAAAGTGAAATTGTCACTCGAACTTAGAATATACAAATTATATATTTTCAAAGTGATATAAAATTTTGATGGCTCTACTACTTTTAAGAAAAATAAAAATTTCTTGTAGAATTTAAATCTTGCACGAATTTTTTATTCAGCATGATATAATTGAAATATTTATGCTTCTATTTTCACTATGATTTCTTTTAGTGTCTAGAATTATCTTTTAAGTATATAATTTTCTGTAGTATATATCAACACTCCTTTCCAAAAAAAAATAAAAAAATCCAACAATACTCATTTTAATAATATTGTGTTACGACCGTTTGCTTCATATTCTTGCAAGGAATTTGGTCCCTTGTGGCGAGTTATTCGACATATGCAATTTGAAGGTAATAATTGTGACAAATGATCTACTAAACTTACTTTAGGCCTAGCTAAAATAGTAAGAATATTATTTTTGAGGGTAAAAAGTTTTGGATTTAAGTTTTCTCATATATTATGAGAGATTTCACCTTTATAATAAATGTAAGAGAAA
Organism: Vernicia montana; assembly: GCA_949750685.1. Lineage (NCBI taxonomy): Eukaryota > Viridiplantae > Streptophyta > Magnoliopsida > Malpighiales > Euphorbiaceae > Vernicia > Vernicia montana. Next base: position 7,469 of record CATKHJ010522276.1, read on the forward strand.
ATGAATTACTAGATTATGCTTTTCCTTTTGGTCTATCTCTTTTTTGTTTTAAATCAAAATAAAAATCACTGATTAGAAGAGAGAAAAATATACAAAACCTTATAATAATATAATTCTCCAAAATAAATATTAAAATTAATAAAAATACATATAATAATAATAATTGCGACTTGAAAATTCAAATTATACTTACGAGATCGCTAATATTGAACTCTTATGCTCTTCCTTATTTTGAAAACTTCTTTATACATATAGATTTAGAGAAACATAACATTGACTAATTAGTAAGATAAAATAATACAAAAATATAAGACTTTATGATGTTATATACTTTCAAAATAATAATAATAATAATAATGATCAAATTTAAATTTCACCATGATTAAACTTGATTGCAATTAAAAAATAAATTAACTTATTAATATCAAAATAAAACTTGAAGCTCGAGACCAAACTTGAATTAATATTATTATATGTAATATAAAATATATTAACTTTATTAGATTGGCAAACTCGGCTCAACTCATCACTTGAACTATTTAATCGAGTTAAATTCAAATATTATTCGAGTCAAATTAGAGTAGTTCACGACTAACTTGATTTATTTATATTTCTACGTAGAAATAGAGATTTCTTCTGGATGTTTCAATGGGAACGATCTCACTTTTAGAGAACAATTTCTCTGTTATGGGTACGTATAACAATTCTTAATTCCATATTCTCTCTATTTTTCTTCCTATTGTTTTCATTTTTCTATTTTTAGGTGATTGGTAGGGTATGCTATTCTTCTTCACTTGTGTGAATTGCAGAGAACTTATTTTGTTATTTTCTTTTTGGAAAACAAATTAAAGTAGGATTAAACATTTGATAAACAATTATTATTGAGCTATATATATATATATATATATATATATATAGACTTCCAATATCTTAGGACTTAGGGTTGATTAGGGAGATGGTATAAAAAAGTAAAGGAAAGGAAGACTTGGAAGGATATATAAAAGTTATCATTATTTGAGAATTTAATAGATTAGGTAAAAAATGGTAATGAAGGATTAGTTATCCTATCAAACATGCATCTTTTCCCTTAACATTTTAATAATATTATTTAACTCTTAATAACACGTATATCATTTTTTTTCCTTTAAATATTAAAATATAAACTATATAGTTATTAATCTTTTCTCTTTTTTCTTTTCCTATGATATAGATTAAAAATTATCCTTTCATTAGCAATAAACTTTAATTTGATTTAATTTTATTAAAATCATTTACAGGTGTGAAATTTCGAGTTCAATTATTAGTCGTATAATTAAATGTTCTAAAATATATATATATTATTTTCCTTTTCATCCATGTAAAACTCTCGAATTAAGCCTTAGACAAAATAGCTCGGGAAGCACAAAGAGCAGTAGTTGATTGATTGGATTTCAAAACAGACCAATCTTCAATATCTAATGCTAAGGTCAGCTTATAATGATAAAGATGATGAAGATTTAGCCGCGGAGCGCACGTTGAATTCACTAGCGGATCACCAAAAGCTCACAAAAATGTATTTGTTTGGACATTTATCTCCAACTGCAATGGATGTCAAGTTTTGTCCTTCCAACCTGAAAATCCTTACTCTGTCTGCCTCAGTTGAACATCCTCAAGCTTTTTGCTGATTTGTGATTTCTATACAGGGAGTAAAATTCCTCATGGTAATATCCTCAAGCTGTTATATGTTTAATTTTGTGAAAAAAATTTATTTTATTTCCTAATATCAGGCCTCATTTGTTTTAATGAATTTCAATGATAGATTTTACAAAATTCTTGGATTGTAACTCAATTTTTTGTTTGATTTGAAAAATTAAATTACATTTCATAAATTTGTTAAAATTTATCATACTCTAAAATTTTTAAAAATGAAAGATTTGAAAACTCACATAAAATATGATTTTTTAATTCTATAAATTTTGTTCAAATCTATGATTCATAAATTTAAAATCCATTATACCAAATAAGTTCTTAATATTTGTAATTTATTTGCCATAATGGAGAAGTAGAGAAAAAACAATTCCTATACAATTAAAAATTCAACCTTAATTTTTTTTCTTCAAAAAAGAAATTCAACCGTAATGTTACCAATAAGTTTTGGCTAAGTGACATTACAATTGTCTTCAAGGTAACGTTTGATAGATCATAATGAAATGTAATGTAATCAAATGTTTTTTTTTTTTTAATATTTATATTAAAATGCATTTAATTATATTATATTATGTCTCGTTACGGTCTACTAAATTTGAATTTCATTATGAACTAAATTAAAAAGAAGAAGATGAGTTTTGCCTAAGTGGACAATATATTCAACCATGTCAAGCATAATATCAGCAAGGTTAACATCAAAATGCAATTTATCCCTCATTTAAGCCACAAGAGTAGAAATTAATTTCAAACTTGCTAATTAGGATATTCTAAAAAAAAAAAAAAAAAAAATTATGGACATGTGTATTATTATGTATAATGCTAAAACTAAAATAATATTTATATAATCTATTGTTTTATCTTTAAATTTGTGAAATAGAATTTAATTAATTTTAAAGCAATAAGTAAATACCAAATTTATTTTTTAATTTTATTGGAAATGACTTGATTATCATCAGTTTGACTTGATGAATAACGAAACGATGCGTTTCACAAAAAACCCCGTCGTTGGCTGGTTAACTCGTTTCTGGTTCAAAATCGAGTTTCCATGTGCGACTCTCTTGTGTGAAGTGTAGGGTTTATCAATGGGTTTTAGCTTCAGTTTACTGAAATTCTAGGGTTTTTCTTTTACTCATCGATTTTGATTATCAGAAACTCTTTTCGTTTTGGGACACAAAATGGACGTTGAAATGGAGGCTTCTCCTAGCTATTTCGATCCCGAAGATCTCACCTCCAGAGAACGGTTTCGCCGTTACGGGTATAATAATCCTTAATTCCCTATTCTCTCTCTCTTTTTGGCTTTCTACTGTTTTTATTTTTCCATTTTTTAGGTGATTGGTCGGGTTTTCTATTATTTTGAGATTTTATTTTTGGAAAAACAAAATGAGCACACATTTTACGAATAAGGATTGAACGTTATCTTAGTTGAATTGAATTGAAATATCATAAATAGTTATGCAATGTGAATGTTCAGAATTTAAGTAGAAAATGAATTCAGGACATAAATTAGGGTTTTGAGCTATGTAAACACTTAGAAAATAATTAATAATCTTGCAGTGCTGCAATGGTGTACTATTTCGTTCTGCATTTACCATATTCCATTTTGTGTAATTGTGCTTGGTTAACTATTAGCTTGCATATGTTGGTATTTAACATGGATTATGCGCAGGAAAAGGCACTCAACTTCAAGTTTGTCTCCCCATCAAGACACTTTGGTATCCAAGTTCAAGGAGTCCAGGCTACTGTATGAGGGGCAGAGTATCCACAGCCCAACAAATGCTGCACTTCTTCTTGAGAATATCAAACAAGAGGCTGATAGCATTGACTACAGTGATCACTTTGAAGGTACACCTGCAAGGACACATTCTCCATTTAAAAGGAGATCATCCATTGATAGTCATGGCATCTCAGAGGTTGATCTTGGTGTTGATTCAATACGACGACTTGGAAGTGAATCGCTTAAAGCTTGCAAGATTGAGGATGATTCTTTGACAGATATTGGAGAGACGATTTTTGGTCTATTTGCATCTCTTCTTGATTCTGCTATTCAAGGTGCTTGAAGTATATAAACATTTTTTAATGTTATCTTTAGTCTAAAACTTGCAAAAAGTGTGACTGATGAAAGAAACAACTTTGATAGTTATACCTGAGGGTCAATTCGGAGGAGACTGATTAGGGACAGGTTAGAATGGTAACAGAGGTATCAATTTGCTTGGTTCATCATAAGGAGATTATCCAGGAAGTTGTTTCCTTTATTATTGAATTATGAAATGGTTGAGAGAAATAACCAAAGACTTCTCACCTCTGATGTTAAAGAAGAAAAATGCATTAAATTCCACATTGGACAGATCATGAACATATTTTCTGGAGTAGAGTGAGTCTACTGACTTTTGGTATGTGTAAGGAGAGATATACAAATTTTTAACCACAGTAGAATTTTGACAATGGTTGGTTTTAAGCAAGTAAATTTTTTTTTCTCCGAATATTACAGATGAACTGCATAGATTGGATAAAAATCCTAGGGGACATAGCATGCTGATAGCCTGGTATATGAGGTCTTATATCATGTTGAAGGCATAGGAACTGGATTTTTATTTTATTTGATTTATTTTTTGCAGATATGTATTATTAATAATTTTTTTTTGGTTGGGGGGAGGTGCGAAAGTGTATCAAGACTGAATATTCTCTATTTTTTTAATTATTTTTATTGTGAGTTGTTTTGTTTGGGAAGATATATGGAAAAAAGTGGTGGTGCAAAACTTCATGTTTAAGATCAATTAATTCTTTTTCCTGCTATATTCCCAATCTCTTGATCTATATGATATTTGTCCAGTTGGTTAGCCATGTAGAATATGCAAGTTTCCATGATTTATTATGAATCAATTTTCTGCTTTTTCGAAATTTTCATGATGGTCATGTCTAATATGTCAATTCTGCTGGAAATTAAGAATTGTTTGCCATGGCAACTGTCCTTGTCCATTGAGGGAGATAATGTTAAGGATTTTGGGGCTTGAGGCTCAAGTTAACTAATGCAATGTCTCAACTGACTGTTTATTTATTTTTTATCTTCTTAAGAGGCAGGAGAAAGTGAGTCCAGGAGAGTATAGGGTGTCCTAACAGAATGTAAAAAACAGCTAAAAGCTAGAAGTACTGACACAAGATGTTTAAATGCTGCTGAATTTTAGCCAAGGAAACTCCTCTAAAAGCTCCAGAAGTATACCGCCATGAAGAAGAAAAAAAATTACTCTTTCCTATTGTAGATTGACTTATTTTTTTTAAGTTCATAAAGTCCAATCTTTTGGTCTGTTAGGGCTAGGGGATGAAATGAATTTCTTATTCTTGAGGGTTACATGATTTAGAAAAATATTGCTGCTGTTCATATTCTTAGTATTGTTATCATGATTATTTTATTCTTATCCTGCACAAATCCTGAAGAAGTATTTGTGCTTATTAACTTATTATGGTAATTTCTTTTTGCAGGGTTGATGCCAATTCCTGATTTGATTTCAAGGTTTGAGAAATCGTGCAGGAATGTTTCAGAGTCTATCAGGTGTGTCTCAAACTATGGAGGATTTTTACAAGTTTTTATCATCTAATATGTGCTTTAAATTTATTAGCTGGAGTATACTCTATTATGATAGTGAGCTTTATAGATTTGAAGGAATTTCTTATTTCTATCCAGTTTATCTCGATATGGTGATTGTGATCCTTTAATGTCCCTTTATGATCTAAGAATTCTGCTACTAAAACATAGGTTTCTGATATGGAAAGTTCTTGCATTAAATGACTGTATTTGGACAAAAGATTAAGCCATGTTGTGCAAGTTATGATTGATCTTTCTGAAGGTTCTTGGATAGTAGAGCAACAATAAATTTCTTCATAAATTATGTAATCTCAGTGGCTTAAGCGGTTATATGATTGCTATGTTGTGCATTTTTTCCCTAGGTATGGGCCCAATGTACGACATCGGGTTGTAGAAGACAAATTGATGAGGCAGAAGGCTCAGCTTCTGCTTGATGAGGCTGCTACCTGGTCTCTTCTTTGGTACCTATATGGGAAAGGCAATCAATCTTTATCCTCTACTATTTTTTCTTACAGCTATAGTCTAAGATGAATTTGTCAAGTATTTCATTATTTTTTGGGTGGATTGTGTTCTTAGAAAGGTGCTTACTTTTTATAGTGAGAAGTGTGAACATCATTATAAATGTTCATGCATATTCTTTGATGCGAATTTGTGCAGACACGCACACAAAGGAAAGAAGATTTAGTATGTTTAGATCTTGAGTATATATGTATTATCATTTGGTATTGATCATACACATCTACGGATGGGTGGATGTGCACACATGCACACATGCACACAAAGGAAAGAAGATTTAGTATGTTTAGATCTTGAGTATATATGCATCATCATTTGGTATTGAGCATACACATCTATGGATGCATGGATGTACATGTAACATGCATGTTTTACATGATATTGAGCATATTTTATGTTCATTGTAATTATAATATACACCCTTCCATAGTCTCTGTTTCTCCTAAAAATGCTGCAATCCTTCAATGGGGATGTACATTGTAATTATACTTTTAAGGGCAGCGCTGTCATATAAAGAATGATGCATGTTTATAATGCAGTGTAGTGATATTACTTTTGGGTTCTCCACACTTCCTGATAGTCTTATAAATTTATTTATCACGCTTGATATTTCTTTTTACATCACGAAAAAATCCATTTTTTGTTTGTCTATTACACACTGATTCTGATTCCTATAATGCATTATGTTCCTCTTATTTTAAACTTTTATTGCTATTTTTATTCTTTTTCTTGGTTTCGAGATTTATGTTTCTGCCAAATCTTACCTAGTTGAGCTTTTGTTTTTATCAATGATGGTTTTTCATTCTTCTTGCAGTAACAGAGGAACCCACTGAAGAGCTTATTGTGGTATTTTTCTCCTCTTTTTTGATGTGTTATTTAATTGGAAAAGATCTTCTCAAAATGTCATGCACTTTGACTTTTTATGTGATTCAAAAGTGTTTATTCTCATTTAAGTGTAATCGACTCATGTCAGTCACCCTCAACATCACATTTAGAGGCTTGCCAGTTCGTTGTGAATGATCATAAAGCACAGTTATGCCACCGAATTGTTCAATGGCTGGAAGGATTAGCCTCTAAAGCCCTTGATTTGGAAAGCAAGGTGATTAGTTTTCAAATTTCTTTAGCTTCATTTGTGTTAACTAATACATGGAGTATTATTGTCTGTCATAGTGTCATTATTTTGGAGGATTAGCAAAAGTTCTCTCCTCCCATGGGAATTTCTTCCAGAGAATTTTATCCCTGAAAAATGGTAAGAATTCTATAGGAAGCTTGCCAAGATTGTCTTGCTTGTCCTTATTTATAAGTGGTGGAGAAAGTTTTGGTACTTTGAGTGGTTTTCATCTGTCACCACCAAAAAAATAAAATAAAGTAAATAAAAGAGAGAAATAACGTTTTGCTTGTAGGTCATCCTGTTTCCTAGATTGGTTTGCAGCATCATAAAAGCTTTATGGATTGCCATGTGAACATGTGCTTGTAGCATTTATGTATTTAACTACTGCAACTTTAACTCCTTTGAAAGGATTAAAATATGGAAAAATAGCGGGTTTCCCTTTTTCCTGAACTGAACGAACATATCTTTTAGATTGCATTGGTGGAATGCGGTGTTGAACTATTCCTTCAATGAGCGATCTGAGATCGGTATTAATACATCACCACAGAATGGCATGGAAAATTCTGAGAGTTCATCAGTTATCTAAACATGTGTATTTATTTATGTTGCAGGTGCGGGGATCTCATGTTGGTACCTATCTTCCTAATTCTGGAATTTGGCACCATACTCAACGGCTTTTGAAGAAAGGTGACTCCAGTACAAATACTGTTCACCACTTGGATTTTGATGCCCCAACACGCGAACATGCTCATCAGCTGCCAGATGATAAAGTACTTTTGCATATTTAACTGTTCTACAAATGCTGGGAATGTTGTTTTAATTATGTACTGTTAACTGCTACCATCTGATACTTTAGTTTCTGTCACTGGATGTAAACTTTGGTTATAATAATTATTTTCTTGAATTTAAAGAATTATAGAAAATTTAAGCTATTGCTGCTCCAATATGTGAGTGTGCTCTACAAATAACCAAAATCATAATACTCTTGGCATTTTACCTCTTCAGAAGCAAGATGAGTCTCTTCTGGAGGATGTCTGGACTCTTTTAAGGGCAGGAAGACTAGAGGAGGCATGTGACCTTTGCCGCTCTGCGGGACAGGTATTCAAAATTTTTTCAGTTTAAGGTCATCGAATTTTTTCAGTTTATGTTTTATCTTGCCCATTCTTTATATGTGCTTGCTCAGCCATGGAGAGCTGCAACTTTATGTCCTTTTGGGGGGTTGGACCTAGCTCCGTCTGTTGAAGCCCTGGTGAAGAATGGGAAGAATAGAACCCTGCAAGCCATTGAATTAGAAAGTGGCATTGGTCGCCAATGGCGTCTATGGAGATGGGCTTCCTATTGTGCATCAGAGGTAAGGTTCAATGGAGAAGATCAAAAAGTTCTTCTGCATTCTTACATTCAAAATCTAACATGTTCCATGCCTATTTCTTTTGCTTCTTCTTAGTGTGTAATATTTTTTGTTTGTCACTTCTTTATTACATATGGAATGCTTCCAAATCTCCAGTGAGGGTTTCCTAAATGCACTTTTTGCATTTTTATTTTGAACATAGCTATTTTATTATTCGTCTTTATAGCAGAAAACCTTTGCCTCTATAGAGATTCATGAGTTCTTTACCTTGATAGAATAATCTGTTGCCAATTGGTAATCGTTTGTTTCATTGTTTATGCAAATGATTCAATTAGTTTCTCAGAGTTTACTCTTTTTTCCTCTTTGTTGTTGCTTTGAAGAAAATTGCAGAGCAAAATGGTGGAAAATATGAAGTGGCTGTGTATGCAGCACAATGCAGTGATTTAAAGCGCATGCTTCCAATCTGCACAGACTGGGAGGTATCTTTTTTTTAATGCTGAATGTTGATTCGAAATCCTGGAAATGCCTTTTTTTTTTTAAAATTTTATACATGTAGAATTCATTATGGTGGTGTTCTCAAAATATTTTGGTCCTACAGCTTTTCTGTTTTGGGATCATTCATAGATATGCTATCTCTGGCTGCATACCCTGCATAGAGATGGCAAGGATCTGTTACAGACTTGCTAGTTGCTTCACAACTTACTTCTTCGCTCTTATGGTGCTTATTGCCTTATTCTCTGATCATTTTGGTCCAACTAAGAGTTGTAGTCAATGAATTAATAACTTTCATGAATTACCATTACCACTGTAGTGTTCTCTGTTGCTTTAGTTGGTTGCATCAAATTTTGATACTACTATACTGTTTGCCTTTTTTTTGCTAATCTTATGTTCCTTTTCTTTTCCTTTCTATTTTTATCTGTTTCAATTCTGAAAGTAACTCAATGCGTTTGCAGTCAGCATGCTGGGCAATGGCAAAGTCTTGGCTTGATGTTCAGGTGGATTTAGAGCTAGCTCGCGTACAGCCAGGGAGAATGGAACTGTTTAAAATCTATGGAGATGTTATTGATGGAAGTCCTGGACAACTTGATAGTACCTCTCACCCTTCTAATGGACCAGAAAATTGGCCACTCCAAGTTCTGAACCAGCAACCACAAAACCTTTCAGCTCTTCTTCAGAAACTCCACTCAGGGTATGTTTATGACTTGCTATTTCAACATTCTTATACAGTTTACTTGTATGTTTTAATATGTGATATATCTATCTTTTCTGCATGATTTAGTGAAATGGTTCATGAAACTGTTACTCGTGCGTGCAAGGAACAGCAACGGCAAATTGAGGTTTCACTCTCTGTAAAAGAATTTATTACAATTGAATATTTATTATATATGGCATTGGATACTGAATTCCAGTCTTCACTCTTCAAATATAATTTCACAATTTGTACATCATACACAGAAAAAGTGTCCTCTGTTGCCCACAGTAAAAGGAAAAGAAAACCACTTCTTTGATAAATTCATGCTACTTCTGTTTCTGTTACTTATTCAATAAGAGCAGAATTGGTTCTGGTTGTCCTCATTTTTTTGTAATTTTTTTTTTCATTTCTCTCTAACCACATAATGTCTTGCAGATGGATCTTATGTTGGGTAACTTACCACATCTGCTGGATATGATCTGGTCATGGATAGCACCTTCAGAAGATGATCAAAATGTCTTCAGGTAATCTAATAGGATTGGTCAAGTTGATTTCTTCTGGTTAATTATCTTTACAGCCTTGTTCATTCATTAGTAAGGCTCTAGGTGGGAAAAGTGTGGTCCTGAATATTTCCTTTTGTTTTTGTCCATTTCAAGTTTCTGATTTAATTACTTGTAAGTTGATTCTTGACAAATATGAATTTTGCTTGCTGTCAGGCCTCATGGGGATCCTCAAATGATCCGGTTTGGTGCTCACCTAGTGCTTGTACTTAGGTATTTACTTGCTGAGGAAATGCAGGATTCTTTCAGGGAGAAGCTTATGAATGTTGGTGATCTTATTCTACATATGTAAGTATTTCCAAGTTACAATCTTTCACATTATGCTGTGATGGTCTACGTTCAATGAAAATTGCTTATTCCAAGATTCAAAGCAATTTTCTAGTTCAGTAAAGATCTCAATAGAACAAGGATAGAGAGGAGAGTTGCACACCTGTGCCCTGGTGCACAAGCACACACCACTCTTCAGACTATATGCATATCATCCATGCATATATGACAGAGCCATGGTCATAGGAGTTGAGTGATTTTGAGGGCCTTGTGCTGTGTGGTTTACCCATGTATGTGTTTTCTGTTAGAAAGTGAGGTTTCTACTGAGAAGTCAAAGTTGCTCTGCTCATAATCTCCTGTTTGCAAATCCAAATTTCAGGTATGTGATGTTTCTCTTCTCAAAGCAACATGAAGAATTAGTTGGAATTTATGCTTCTCAGCTTGCACATCACCGCTGCATTGACCTTTTCGTGCACATGATGGAATTAAGGCTAAATAGCAGGTAATATTGGCTGTTCTTACATTTCTGTAAAAAAGAGAAAAGAGAGACTGAACTTTGTTCTTTTAATTTTTTTTAATATTGTCTTCCTTTGCATCCCCCTGTTTTATTGATATTGCGTCCCCGTGCTTTTTAATCAGAACATTGATATTGAAATTGGTCATGTATTATAATAAAAATTAGATCAGTGGATATTTGATGTCTGGGGATCTTATATATGCTGTGGAGGTTGGTGATATGCAATTCCATTTGCAACTTGTTGCAAACAGGCTTGCTAACAAACTTCTCTGACTGAAATCTAAAAATAATCAACTGAGATTTGCAATACCGAAACTTTTCCAAGCTGTACAACCCTTCTGTGTAGGCATAACCTTATATGATGAGATCTGATAGCATCCCTTCATTGCTTGGTATGACCTTATTTTGTTGGGTGCATATTGAACTGGAAGGGAAATCTCTTATGTTGTCATCTTGGTCCAAGTCTGTGTTCATTTGTAATTCTGATGTGCTAATTTTTGCTCTTTTGCCTTATAAATAGTGTGCATGTCAAATACAAAATTTTCCTTTCTGCTATGGAGTACTTGCCATTTTCTTTGGAAGATGAATCAAAAGGCAGTTTTGAAGAAATCATTGAGAGGTACTTAACAGTTGGCAAATTGGGCTTTTGTTTTCTTGAGAACAAGTGCAAACTATGTGATTACTGTTGTCTAGTCAGTTTTTTAATTACATATACTACAACAGGGTTCTTTCAAGATCTCGGGAAATCAAAGTTGGAAAATATGATAAGTCCTCAGAGGTAGCAGAGCAACACCGTTTGCAGAGTCTTCAAAAAGCTATGGTGATCCAATGGCTGTGCTTTACACCACCATCGACAATTACCAATGTTAAAGATGTCAGTGTTAAACTTCTTCTGCGGGCATTAATGCACAGGTAATTGGTCAACATCATTTTGATGTGCAAAATGGGATTTCTTCATGATTAGTACTTTTACGTGACAACAGACTGATTTCTGGCTACTAGAGAGGATCCTCAAGCTGTAATTATGGCATTTGAACTTCTACGAATAGTCAGAAGTAAATTTCCATTACTGTGTTGTTGTGAGTTCTTTTTGATTTGTGGAGAAAATTGTAACCAAGTTTTTCAATTGTTCAATGCACAAGACTATTTGCTTGAAGAGGGTTGGAGGAGGGTTGTCTAGGGTATGTAGCCTTGCCCCTTTTTCTTGCAAAGAGGTTCTTTCCATGACTTGAACCTATGAGCAACCTTACCATTATCCCAAAGCTTGCTCTCAAGTATTCAATTGCTGCCTAAGAAAAACAAAAGCTGTCAATGCTAATTTTACCATGGTTCCTGAAGGCTGCATCTCTTTAATTCTGTGTGTGTATTTAGTGTTTCTATTATGAATGCCCCCATCTTTGCCTTTCTGGCCCCTCTTTATCCTGCTGTTGTTCATCTGAAATTTATACCTTGTTTCTTTCTATAGCAACATACTGTTCAGAGAATTTGCGTTGATTTCTATGTGGAGAGTGCCAGCAATGCCAATAGGCGCACATGCATTGCTTAGTTTACTTGCTGAGCCATTGAAGCAGCTTTCAGAAATACCCAATAACCATGAGGATTATGTTTCTGAGAATCTGAAAGAGTTTCAAGATTGGGTATGCAACATGTTAATATCTAAATATTGTTTTTCTCTAACTTGTCTATTTTGATAATTTTATTTGCTTTTAAATTGTAACAATTTTTTCCTGTATTAATTAGAGCGAATACTACTCTTGTGACGCAACATATCGCAACTGGCTCAAAATTGAATTAGAGAATGCAGAGGTTCCTCCTCTTGAACTCTCAGTGGAGGAAAAACAAAGAGCCATTACGGCAGCCAAGGAAGCATTGAATTCATCTGTATCTTTGCTATTACGTAAGTCAATATGACTATCTCTTTTCATTTATGTATGACAATAATGAATGTCCCTCGTATCATTGTTTCATTGAGGGTGGTGGATTTATGCTTCCAGTCATTCTCTTTCATTCATGAACCCTTTGAGCAGTTACTAATGTTTTAATACATTTACTTCAATCGCTTACGACAGGGAAAGAAAACCCTTGGTTGGCTCCTGTTGAAGATCATGCTTATGAATCAGCATCACCTATATTTCTTGAACTGCATGCCACTGCTATGCTCTGCTTGCCTTCTGGTGAATGTATGTGTCCAGATGCCACCATTTGTGCTGCATTAATGAGTGCCCTGTACTCTTCAGTGAGTGAGGAAATTGTGTTACACCGCCAATTAATGGTATGTCTATGTGAATATTTTGTTTTAGTTATGAGTTAACACTGAAAAAGATTGAATATAGCTCTTCATATATTTAGGTGTAGGATATTTGATGATGATTAATTTCATGATCATATATTCTAATTTCTAAACCTTTTTCAAGTGAAATTTTAAATCTTGGTCTGATGGTCCATGAAACTAATGGCATGGGTTATATGCTGAATTCTTGGATTCAATTAATGGTACATTCTTAAAGATCATCCCTTGCAGAATGAAGGTTGAGCCCCTTAGAATATTTTATCAAGTAAAATTGGTGCTCGAGTAATAACTTCGTCCTAGGACTAAAGGAAATGATTCTTCTGTCAAAATCAGAACTGGGAAGAAAATAAAGTTCATTGGTTCTGTGTGAACCCATGGTTAAACTATTAGACTGAGGCACAAATTGTTTCTTAGGGCAATGCTAATGCTTGGTTTTGTGGTGAGGATGTAGTTGGGTTGTTGTGGAGTCATCTGTAACGTTACTATATTTTATACTATTCACACATTTATATCTTTAATGGGCTACTATAAAGTTCATTTGGTCTTTATGAGGAGCATGGAAGCATAGTCTTCAAATGCAAATGGTAAATACATCAAGAATGGAGTCACTATAATGATAAGTTCTTGTTTCTTGCTCAAAAGAAATCAACCTTTCTGTTAATTTTCTTTTTGTAGCAGTCTTGTTCATGACCTGAATTTTTATTGAGCAGGTGAATGTCACAATTTCACCAAGGGACAATTATTGCATTGAGGTTGTTCTTCGCTGTTTGGCAGTAGAGGGTGATGGCCTTGGTTCACATCAAGCTAATGATGGTGGTATTCTTGGTACCGTCATGGCAGCTGGATTTAAAGGTAAAAAGCAATATTGCATCTCATTCTTGCCCAGTTGTGTGTAGGGTACAGTTGTGCAATGAAGAAGCTTAATGTGAAAAATTAATAATGTACATTTAGGTGAATAATTCACTTATGCATTATAGCACAAAGTTTTTCAGGTTCACTACATAGGTTGTACTCTATATATGTACTTGTGACTGTTCTCTAAGCTAGTGATTAAAAGAGTTTAATCTAGTGAGACATCTGATCGTTACTTGGATCATGCCACCATTTAGTTCCTTATTCTTTTGTCACCATTTAGAATGGTCATAGGTGTGAAAAATAATGATGTCATAAGTATCTCATATATTGTTGATGATGGTGCATAAGAAACAGAAGCAGATTTCCTCCACCGACCATAAAGACAGTTGAAAGAGCTGTTGGTAATGGAAACAAAAATATACATACATATTCAGCAGAACTTTAACGCAGAAGAATAGCCATCTGCAAAGACCTTGGTGCTGTTTACTGTTGATTGGATTTTATTATGTAATGCAGGGGAGCTTGTTCGGTTTCAAGGAGGAATTACAATGGAAATATTCAGATTAGATGCTTGGTATTCAAATGCAGATGGTTCTTTGGAAGGGCCAGCAACATATATTGTACAGGGTCTTTGTCGCAAGTGTTGTCTCCCTGAATCCATTCTTCGATGTATGCAGGTAAATGTCTTCTTTGGAAAAGCTGGATTTATTCTCATATGTTTAATTTTGTTTGCATTACTTTAATAGGGTTGTTTCAATGCCCTTAGGTCATTTTTCTATAGCATAACAGAATGGAATGAAGTGATTAATATAACAAGACAAGGAGTGCCATGAAATGAAATTCCGCTCATTCTTTTGGCTATATAACTGACATGCTAATGTATTATCATCTTTTGTGCTTTGATTTGACAAATTAAAAGTTAAAGTGGAAGTTGAAATCTCAGATTATTTCAACTCATAGTTATTTGTTATTTCACCTATCAATATAAAAGTAATATATTTTTTTATTTACTTGTTTGATTTGTTGAGTTATTTATTATTGCCATCATTTTTTGAATGTACAACATATTATACTATATATATCATAGAGATTGGTATTGTAATTGTATATTGTATTGGAAAAATAAGATTGTGAAATTTTACTGGAGACTTGAGACTCTAATTATTTTTACTCATGCTTTGCCAACTTTTCTAATGTGATAATCACTACTATAACTTTTATTTGAACAGTTATGGCTTCTGTTCCATCACAGATTGAAAAAAATAACCAAACAACGTAGTCTGAAACTATAAAATTGTGGCAAACATAGCCTCATATCACAACTAACTGTATTGCCATTTCTGTGGTTTCTATCATGCAATTAACAGTATTGCTATTCCTCAGGTTTCTGTTTCACTAATGGAGTCGGGCAATCCTCCAGAAAACCATGATGAGCTAATTGAACTTGTTGCTTGCCCAGAAACTGGGTTCCTCCATTTGTTTAGTCAGCAACAACTGCAGGTAAGTGAATGATCAATTTGATCATATGTGAACGAGAAAAGAAACACTAGCTAGAGAGGCTTGTAAATGTAGCAATATTTCCTTTTTCCTGGTTTCCTATTGTTCTCATAGTTTATCTGCGGCAATATTTATGGCTTGCACTTTGCATTGTGCTGCATATGAATGTCAATTTTAAGGATTGGTAACTTACCTTATTTGACTTGCCATACTGTTTGCAATGCAATTGTAGGTTCTTAGAACTGCATCATGCGCATTTTCTGAAACTAATATCTTTGAACTTAGAGCTGCTTTTTGTTCAACTTACTTTTTCCCAAGATTTTGTATTACTTGGTTGGACTGTGGAGTGAGAGCGTTACAAACAGTCTTATAACTGATGTTGTTATACTGCTGTCCCATCTCCAGGAATTTCTATTGTTTGAGAGAGAGTATTCCATATGCAAAATGGAGCTTGAAGAGGAAATCTGGTCTTGATCATTTGCACCATGAGATATAAGGTCTGTGGAGCAGTATTTATGTGCATAGCACAAGATGCTATGAATAGCATAATTATATCTTTTTGGCTATGGCACATCCATGTATGGATGGAGCTCATTAGATTCTCCTCTCATATGATCTCTACTGCTGCGCAGCGTAGAGTAAAACAAGATCCCTCCAATGATAATTCTCCATCAATTTGTGAATCCCACCACTTCACTGGAAATTCCCATGCAAAATCTTCCTAGCTGCTGAATTGCTGGTTTCTTTTGGTGCCCTCACATTTTTCAGTTCAGTGAAGGTCCGATTAGCTCCACTTCCAGTTTTCTGACATTCAGGCATGTCTTGTAACTGTCATATGAATACAATTTTTGTATTTCTTAGAATATGCATTTGGTCTATGCACTGACCATGCTCATTCCTTTGATCTTATGGTTGTCTACGTAAATGATATTTGGTACGAGGACACATGAAATCAGTTTTGAATTTATCTATGGATTATTTAGTGTGCAAAATGTAATATTGAATTAATTGGTATATAGCAAACCAAAATGGATTGCCAGTCTTTCTAAAGTTTGTGATTTCAAGGATTAGCAAGTACTATTTTTTCAAGGAAAATGTAACTTTCTGAATTAATATTTGATTAGTTATGGTTTATCAAATATAATACTGTTAACAGTTGCATGAAGTGTTCTAGACAGAAGTTGCTTTGTTCTGCTTCTCTTATTCGCTTCACCACAGATCAGATCTGCTTTAATTGTGCTTAACAAAATAAAAAAGACTAGTATGAACAACAACATTAATAATAATAAAAACATATCATAGGTTCAAATCAAAATCCTCAATAAAAAAAAAAAAAAAAAACAGAAAAAATCCTCACGTATTGATTGATTAATAGCTTAAAAGGTTTCAATTTGGTAAGTTAAAATAAATAAATTAAGTTTCATAATCTTTTCTTTTATGATAGATAGAAAGAAAGAATTGCAAAAGTTTGAATTCTATACTTCTAAATTATGAAATAAGGTTAAATAACTTCAATGTAATTGTCTTTTATTTTTTATTTTTTATGAGGGATCTTCTATGTAATAGTTAAATGTGTCAAAATTGGCGAAAAATATCATAGCTTTTTCTTTCCTTATAATCTTTACTGTGGGCAATAATTCCTATGAAAATAAAGGATTATGAAATTATTTTATCCATAATTTTTATAAAATGAATTAAATATAATACTAAAACAATATTATTTAATCTATTTAAACTTATGCGAGTGAAATATTAAGAAAAATAAATTAAACATTGATTGGACTCTTAATTTCTTTTGAATTACAGGATGAAAATTTTTTATTTGAATTTTTTTATTATTATTATTATGGTGATAGTTTTTAAAATTTTCATAATGTTTGTAATGAATTGGGTCTCTTTATAATATATGTATATATATATAAAATCATGAGTCTTCCGCAACCAAAACAGAAAAATAAAATAAAATTAAAAATCTAAAGTTCCAAATGAGCATCGTGCAGGAGACATAAACATAAAAAGAGGTCTAAGCTACAAATCGTGCAGAGAATCTCTCTCTCTCCTTTTAAGCTTCTGCAAAATCTTCACTCTCCCACCCGCCTGTACATATCAATCTTGTTTTCCCTTTCGAAACTCAGATTTTCTCGAGCCCGAATCATTCACTTTCTCAGCATCCAAACGCCTCAATCTCTTTGAAAGAAACCTCTCATCCGTCCTTTTTTTTTTTTTTTTTATTTTTTATATGGTTTTCATAAGCATGTACTGTTCTTATACATTCCTTCGCTTTCTTGAGGTCAACCCACCAACATTGAATCTCAAAATTTTCTTAAAGAACCCCATGTTGGTGTCTGAATTGAGGTTTCTCAGATAGTATAATTTCTAATTTCTCCAATTTTCCTTCATTTTCTTGGCATTCAAACACTATTTTTAAAACCTGAATTTCGCAGAGAAGTTCAATTAAAGTCTTTAAAGTCTCAAATTCTCAAAAAACTCCACCTGGGTATTTCATTTCATCTCTCAAAAGGTTAATTTACAATCAAAAGAATCTTCCTTTCATAGCTCTTTGTCCGTATTTTCCTTCAATTTCTCATGATCCAAGCACCTGCACAAGGCTTCTAATTCTCCAATAATAAAAGGGGAGTATTTTAAATGGGGGTTTCTTTTAAGGTCTCAAAAACTGGTACTAGGTTCCGTCCAAAGCCTGTTATTCTACCAGAGCTTGCTCTCGATGAGGCTTCGGGGAATTCTAAGGAGAGCTCCGTGATTGGCTCGAAGAATGAATCTTCTACGAGGAAGCTCGAGGTAATTATCGAAATTTAATCAGTCTGTTTGTTTAAATGAAACGTGAGATTTTTAACTGATTTTATACTTACGTGTGTTACAAGTAGATTTCTGTTGAGTGTTTTTAAGTTTTGTTAAGCATTGCCAACCAAATCTCAGCTGAGCACTGCTATTTTGACAGGAAGATATGATTAAAATTTGTAGATTGGAAATCCAAATTTCTTTTCGTTTTCTATTGCAACTGAACTAAGGATTAATTTTTTACTTTTCTTTAATTATCTTTACTTGGATTCAGTTTGGTAGTTGAAGAAAGTACCGAAGACAGATCCAAATTTTAAACTTATTAGAACTTTACATTCTGGCAGTAACTCTTACTTGCTTTGTTGATTTTGTGTTGTCTTTACCACTTATACGTATTAAATTTTACACTTTTTATTTTATAGCTACTGACTCCTCTTAGTTTATGAAAGCACTGATGCAAACCAACAGATCCAGTATTGTGTTCTTTGTCTTCTATCATGTTTGTTACTTACCAAATGGAGCAGGATACTTTTAACAAAATGCATAGTTTGATTTTTAGATGACTTTAACATCTCTTAATTTAGATCTTTATAATTGCGCATGGTTAAGTGTAGATTATTGCTAAATAAATAACATAATCTGTGGTATTAGTATTATTGTTTTTGTGCTCACTTTTTAGGATCTGGTGCTTGAAAATTGAATTGAATTTATTAAAAGTATTCATTCTCTTGTTTTTGCAAAGAGTGTTATAAATGGAAACCAATTTTTTCCTTAATTATTGTCTTTTTCGCTTTTCCTTTTATGCTAGGGGCCCTTCTTTCTTTTTAATTGAGAGCCCTTATGTGATCGGTATGCAGACTACATGGCTAGTGTCAATGCCATATCTTATGTTCTGTTTTAAATCCATGATAATTTGGAATGCTTTTTTGACATTAGGTTGATGTCATTGAAGGCAGTGAGGATGTCTCCGGTGTTTCAAGTTCAATTATCTCTGGTAAAGGATTTAGTGTACCTGCATGTTGGATTAACAATTTTTTTTTTTAATTGTTATGTCCTTTCATGTTCATATTGTAAAATTTTTTACCGTCTTCTCTTTTGCCAGACAACGAAGTTTCATTCGCATTGAACCTCTACCCAGATGGATATTCCATTGGAAAGCCTTTAGAGGTTTGTTCAAAAGAACATTATTTTCTAAAATAAAATGAGAAAGTGAATATAAAGGGGTAAAAAAATTATCCCTTCCAATGAAATTTTTATGTTTGATTTTGAAACTATTTAGTTTATGGATTTTCAGAATGAGAATGTGCAGCAGGCCATGCTTCAAGATGGTTCAAAGTTGTTGCATCCATATGATAAGACATCCGAAACTCTCTTTTCGGTATATCTCAACTAGTTTCCTTTTCTTTATACTCTTGCTAGTGGTTTATTCTGATTACTCCTGAAAAGTAGCTTTATTGTGAAATGAGATATTCTATATGTGCTTCAACTAGTGTGGAGAGATGTCATGCGGCCATGTATTGGAGCTTAATTTTGTAACAATATGAAAAGAGTAATTATGCTAATTTTGATGGTTTAATTAACACAAGGTTTATTCAAGGGTTACTTCTCAGCTTAACCCAGTTGATGTATAATTTACACATTTGACTTGCCTCCGAAAGCATCTTCCATTGTTAAAAAAAAAAAAAATTCACCTTAATATTTTTTAAGAGTAAATGATAAAGCCAGTGCCTTATATCCTTAAAAAATCTTGTGACCTGCATCACAATGATGCTTTAGATTTCAATACCTATTTCTCTTACTTTTTTTTGAACTGACTTTCTTATGTGCAAATGTATTTGGAGGCAATTGAGTCTGGCCGGTTGCCTGGAGATATTCTGGATGATATACCATGCAAATATGTTAATGGCAGTCTCATATGTGAGGTGAGTACTTGAAGTATGCATCTTTATGTTCACTGAATAATGTTACCACGATGAAGATTATCAGGAATAAATAAATAATAAGTATGAATTCTGTGGGTAATTACCTTATATTTATGCAAGCATTCATATGGGATCGTCTATGCATGGAGGAAGGGAAAGAAGTCATTGAAGCTGAAATATGTACAGTGCTTTCGAATTTACCAATATCAAAATTCTTGCAGGTACGAGATTATCGAAAATGTGTTCCTGAGCAAGGATCATGTATTCTGCCAATGAATGGGCTCCCTATTGTAAATAGAGTTCGCCTTAGGATGTCATTGGAGAATGTAGTGAAGGATATCCCATTGATCTCAGATAATTCTTGGACTTATGGTGATTTAATGGTAAGTATCATTTAACTCAACCCATCCTTGGAAAATGGATTTTTGTGCCTTGCTATTGTCAATAGGTCACATCTTTGTATTCATTGTTGACTGTAGGAAGTGGAATCCCGGATATTGAAAGCCTTGCAACCACAGCTTTTTCTAGATCCTACGCCCAAATTGGATAGGCTTTCTAATGATCCAACACCCACAAAGGTAATAAATTTGGGAGTGTCCTTTGATTGGAGGAATCAATTTTATGTTTTTTAACTCTGCCGAGCATCATTTGCAGCTCAATTTAGGTCTGAGCAGCTTGCGAAGAAAAAGATTGAGGCAGATGCCTGAAGTTACAGTCTCATCTAGCAGCAGAATCCATGGGAAGAAAGTTTGCATAGATAGAGTGCCAGAAAGCTCTAACAGCAGGTTAGCAGATTCAGGAGTCATTTCTGGCAATGTGATGTCACAGAGTGTCCAGGAGAATCTGACTACTCAGAATCTTGTTCCAAGCAACATTTTAGCCCTAGGAGCAAGAAACTTTGTACCTGATGGCAATGTTCCTGCACTACCTTTGGTATCACAGCAACCAAGGTATCAGATGGGGGTGGGAACCCCAAGAAGTATGCAGGATCAAGGGTCAGGATCTCTTGTTAACATTCCAGGAGCTTCCCCTGCTGGGCAGGACATGATGATCACATATGGCGACCATATGAATACTGCTGCTTCTCTTCATGGTAAGAGGGAGAATCAAGATGGGCAAATGTCACCCTTATCCTCTCTTAATAAGAGGGCAAGGCTTGCCTCGTTGGGTCCTGACGGAATTCAACAGCAGCAAATAGGGCCACATATGGATGGCCTTCATGCATCAGATATGAACTGGAAGAATTCTTTATTACAGCAGCAAGCAATGACAAGAGGAATTCACTATGCCAATGCAGGCATTCAGAAGTATCCCCAGCAGATGTTTGAAGGGGTTATGAACCAAAATGCTGTGCCAACATCATTTTCTGCTGCACAGCCAGGCGTAAGATTTGTTCCCAAGGAAGAACAGTTTGAAACAGAAAAGTTGGATGGCTCAGAGCTCAGTCAGGGTAAAAATGATATAATGGAGATAGAAATAGGCCATCTGGACCCACAGCAGTCACGGCTACAGCAAAGATTACCACCTCATCTCATGAGATCTAATTTCCCCCAAGCAGCCTGGAACAATCTAAGCCAAGATTCAAGGAAGGAGGAACAGCTCCAAAAGAGGAAAACAGTGCAAAGTCCACGGTTATCTGCAGGGGCTTTGCCTCAATCACCATTATCATCAAAATCTGGGGAATTTTCTAGCGGTTCTGCTGGGCCCCACTTTGGGGCAGTTGCAGCAAATGCTGCAATTGGATCATCACAAAAGGAGAAGTCAGCTGTCACTTCGGTTCCTGCTGTTGGTGGAACCCCATCATTGACCTCCAGTGCTAATGATTCCTTGCAACGACAACACCAGGCCCAGGCTGCCACAAAGCGAAGATCCAATTCTCTCCCAAAAACCCCTGTAATAAGCGGGGTTGGCTCCCCTGCAAGTGTTAGTAATATAAGTGTTCCATTAAATGCAAGTAGTCCTTCAGTTGGAACCCCGCCTATGGCTGATCAAACTATGCTTGAAAGGTTTTCAAAGATTGAGGTGGTGACTATGAGGTATGTGTCTGCTAGAATAGCATCACACTGCAGTTTTCAGTTTAATGCTTTGCTTTGTTTGTTCGTTCCCCTCCCCTCTTTCCTCTGTATGGCAAATTTGTCTGCTAGATACAACAATCGTACTTTCTTGCTGGATAAGCATAAATATGATCTCTCAAGTATGTATGAGTTAAGTCAGTTATCTTTTATTTTCCTTTTCATTTGAGCATAAGCCAAGTTGAAGTACATTCAGGGATTGTCTATAAATTACTCTAACCTGCATAATTATTTTTCTTCTAACAACTTGATTAGGTTTTTCTTGTGATTTGAAGTGGCAATATCATTTAATTCATATTGTCATTGTTCATGTTCTGTTGGCTGCTTTTCCAGGCATCAACTCAACGGCAAGAAAAATAAGGTTGATGATTACCCTGTCGGGAAAGTCACCACATATTCACCTCAACTACTGACGGTTGGTCTCTCGAATTTACCCAATAGTGAGGATTTGAAAGATGATGCTAGTGCAAGACAATTATCAAAGTCAATTGTAGGTGGAAGCATGAATGTCTGCAAGATGAGAATTATAAATTTTCTGCAGGCAGATCGACTAGTTCAAGGTTTGCCCTGTTTATCAGATCCCTTGCCTCTTGTAAATTTTAGCTGAATTACCTTCCTTGTCTAATAGTACTTTTATTTGTACAGGGAATGCTTTTTCTTATGTTCCTAGATTACGAACTAGAATGCTTATGTTAGAGAAGCCAAATGATGGTACTGTAGCAATGCATTGTGGAGAACCAGAGGATGGCGATTTTCTGTCTGTAGAGGATTATCTTCCAACATTGCCCAATACTGTGAGTTTGCTATGCAGATTAAATTTACTTGACACAATGGCATGTTAGTCTAAGAGGAATCTTCCTTTAGATTTTCGATTAGCTGCTATATGTTCCCAATTATTTGGAGCAATCAAAATAAATTCTTCTCTGAAATAGTTTTTAATTTTTCAATGTGTATGAGTTATCTGTGAGGTCTTCTCTAATATAGTATCATGAAGAAGATCAATCTCTGCAGTTAGAATACTGGCTTGTAAAAACATTTTTTTTTCAATTGTATCTATGTGTTTTCCTTTTTCCCTCTCTAGCTTATGCTTGGTTCATATTTGAAATTGTAATCTTAATCTTTTCCTTTGGTGTTCTTTCATATAGTATGAATGCTACTACTCCTTTGATACAATGATTCCCTGTAGGTAGTTGATCTTTACAAACTTGGCTCCTGCACGAATCAGATTTCATTTCTCTGTTTCTTTTGAGTAGGATTGCATGGATCACAACCGTGATTGTCAAGGCCTGTTAGAGTGGACAATTGATGTTAACATTTGCATGGGATGAAAACTCTATTTTGGCATCGTGTTCATACTATCATAGAATTTTGAATTGTCATTATTAAACTTTGCTTATCCTGATAAGTATTTTCCTTTTGTTGTGTTTGTATCTGACTGATTTCTGTTGCAGCATTTTGCGGATTTGCTGGCAGCACAATTTTGTTCACTGGTATGTTTTGGTCAAAAAAAGGGATTTCTTGTTTGGAAATTTTTATTTTGGGTTACTGGTTTGCTATGCAATCTTACTTGAGTGATTCAATTTGCTTATGTAGATGATACGTGAAGGATATCTCGTTGAAGATAATATTCAACCAAAGCCTACCCGTATGAATATTGCCTCAAGTAGTCAACCAAATGTGGCTGGAATGCCTCCTAATAATTCAGCTGTTGAAGTGCAGCAATTCAATGAAGGAGTTCCAGGTCAGGCATCCAATGAAGTAAAGCCAAGTCTTAGCAGTAATGCATCAATTAATCCATCCCAGAATCTATTAGCAAATGCTAGGATGCTGCCTCCTGGAAACCCGCAAGCCTTACCAATTTCTCAAGGTCTCTTGTCTGCGGTTTCAATGCCTGCAAGACCGCAACAGCTGGACCCGCAACCAGCTCTTCAGCAGCAACAGCAACAGCAGCAACAACAAGCACAGCTTCAGCAGCAACCACAGCAGCAGCAAAATCAACATTCATTGATTCAACAACATTCACAATTCCAGAGGTCACCAATGGTGCTTCCTTCTAATCCGCTCTCTCATTTGAACACACTAGGGCAGAATTCTAATATGCAGCTGGGTAATCATATTGTCAACAAGCCTTCTCACCTCCAGCATCAGCTGTTACAACAGCAGCAGCAGCAGCAGCAACAGCAACAGCAACAGCAGCAACAACAACAGCAACAGCAGCTACAACCGCAGCAGCAGCAGCAGCAACAACAGCAGCAGCAGCCACCACAGATGCAACAGAGGAAAATGATGATGGGACTTGGAGCAGCAATGGGCATGGGAAATATGGGCAACAATATGGTTGGCATAGGGGGCCTGGGAAATACCATGGGCATTGGAGGTGCAAGGGGAATAGGACCTGGAATCTCTGGACCAATGGCACCTATATCCGGTTTGAATAATGTGGGTCAAAACGCAATGAATCTGGGCCAAACTTCTAATATTACCAATGCAATAAGTCAGCGTCTCCGTGCTGGACAAATGACTCGGGAACAAGCTGCTTTGCTGACAAAATTTGGGATGGTGAACAGACAAAGCATGCTAGGGAGCCCTCAGTCAGGCATAGCTGGGATGTCAGGAGCTAGACAGATGCAACCAGGTTCTGCTGGGTTTTCCATGCTAGGCCAACCTCTGAACCGAGCTAACATGAACCCAATGCAACGGAGTGCAATGGGGCCTATGGGTCCACCAAAATTGATGGCAGGAATGAATCTCTATGTGAACCAACAGCAACAGCAGCAGCAATTACAATTACAACAGCAACAGCAATTACAGCAGCAGCAATTACAGCAACAAATACAACAGCAGCAGTTACAGCAGCAGCAGCAACAACTGCAGCAACAGCAAGATCCATCCTCATCACTACAGGCTGTTGTTTCACCTTCACAAGTAGGTTCACCATCAACCATGGGAATTCCACAATTGAACCAACAAGCACAACAGCAACCCCAGCAACAGCCTAGTCCACAGCAAATGAGCCAGCGTACCCCGATGAGCCCACAGATGAGTTCAGGAGCAATCCATGCAATGAGTGCTGGTAATCCTGAAGCTTGTCCTGCCAGTCCACAGTTGAGTTCTCAGACCCTTGGCTCAGTTGGAAGCATCACAAATTCTCCAATGGAGCTCCAAGGTGTAAACAAAAGCAATTCTGTTAGTAATGCATAGTAAGTTTGAATACCTGTTTCAAAGCTACATCCGCCATGAGCTATTCTTTTACGGAAACAAAAAAAGTCATGCAGGCAGAACAGGGCATTGAATTTCATCTCAGTGAAGCCAGCTGGAAGAAGAAAATTCTTCTCATGTATAGTTGTTCCTTTGATAATATGAGGTATAAAATAGTGATTTGTAATGATTAATGGTTGCTTACCTCCATGGAGGAAATTTCCATATTTAGGTTGCAGTGGCATAATCAACCTGCTCAGGGACATGTTGGTATAAAGAAACCTTTTGTAGTGTAATGGAAGTGTTGAGCTTATCCATGAGATTGCTATTATTAGTTTGATCAGTCATAAAATTTTGCTTAAAGTATTATACATGAAAATTTTGCTTCGCAGTTCCTCAAGTAATCACATATTTTGATTTTGTTATAAAACGAATAGAACAGTAAAAAATTATACCTGATAAATGCATGAATATTGACTTTATATAAAGGGGAAAATAAAAAAAGGGAAAAATAATCACAAGAACTTAATGTGTTTTTTCTAAGTAATTCTTTTGCTCCTTAAATAAACAGGATTTTAGTTTATAACTAGCCAATACATTTTAACAATCTCAAAGTAATGAATTCTCCAGGCCCTTTTCATAAATATGCAGCCAAATGAAGTACACACTTTATTTGAAATTGAGACAGATATGATGGGTGGTTTTACAGCTAACAGCCTTACAATTCTCAATATGGAGCTCATGTCTGTGGTAAAATGTTATCCAGATGAGCTCTACTACAGATTAGAAATTTTCTGCAAACTTGGAGGATGCTTTAATACAGGCTTCAAAAGAATATTAAAGCATGGATTGGGGTCTCTCACGCTCAGTTCTCACATGACTTCTTGTAATATCTTTCAGACTAGGACAGCCAGAAAGGGCCATAGTTAGCTCAAGCTCATCCTTGAGCATTTCAATTACCCTTCTCACTCCATATTCTCCCTTTGCTGCTAGCCCAAAGACAACTGGCCTTCCAATCTGCATTAACACATTCCAATTAATAGCATACAAGAAGCCACATACTTCAGAATACACCCTATGAGCATGAAATTAACTCAGTGAGCTCTTATATTGACTATTTGGGTACGGAGAGCTAACAAGAACAGCTTGTGCACCAAGGGCTAAGGCCTTGAAAATATCAGTTCCCCGCCGTACTCCTCCATCAAATAGAACTGGAATTTTCCCTCCAACTGCATGAACAACCTGCAACCTCATTACAAAAACTGATGATTTTAGAAGGCAATCTCCGATGATTTTGAAATGATCCACTATGTAACAACTAATTTCTTAAGGAAAGAGAAGTCGCTTTGTCTAACATGATATTCTGAATATGCATATTCAGTAGTGCATTTATTTAAAATACGACTCAAATAACTAATTTTTTTGTTTAACTCAAACAATAAATCAACATATGCCCAAAATCCAAAAGGTTAAATAGTGTTATGTAATAAATCACCAAGCATGTCCATAACATACTTTGTCATGGCCTAAATGTGGCCTCATGCATAAAGCATAATACCAAAATGCTTTGTTTAACAAAAGAAAGAAAAGGAAAGAACTTTTAGCATATATCAAAATGAAAATTCATTTTAAGTTTTTATAGCCTCTGATCTGAGTTAACAATTTCTTTCCCTTTTTCATATTATGAGTATCTTTGTACACAGGAGAAGAAGAAACTTCTTATATAAAAATGTTTGTGAGGATCAAAAACTTACATTTTGAACAGAAATTTACCTAAAACAAAAGGGCGAAGCAAGAAGCATAGAATCAGGAAAGGACATGTTATCATACAAAAACTTTTAACTTGTAACACTTCTAAGAATTAAATTTGCATATTCATGATGCTGGATGTACCTTTTACTTTGGTTTAACTATAAAAGCATGAAAAGATTGTGCATTATCAGTAGATTATCCATGGTTGCCTACTTCAGACCCCCAAAATTTTCACCTTACACCCACAAACATGATGAGAAGTAATAGAAAGTTACCTCCTCCAGAACAGTGATAGTGGCTGGACTATAATCTAGCTGGCGAGCTCCATGATTAGAGACCACAATCCCAGAAACACCTACTTCCACGGCCTTTATTGCTGCCAATAGTGGTCCATCATATATAATGCACTCTGGAAGAAACTGAAAGTACAAGGGGAGATGGGGGATACTCTGATTTCCAAATTCAAGACTCCTATGATCCAGTAAACTATTGAGGGACAACATTTGAACATATGTACTTAAGGGTCTAGAGACCTTAGTAGAAAATGAGTATTCCCAGGTGGGAGATCCTTGTAAATAAAAGATTAAGTGATGATTACATAAATAGTTATTCATATAACAAAGATAACAATGGGATGTCTAATGAAAATGAAAAGGGATTCCTGTCTTGAATTTCCAAATGAATTCAGAAAGTTTCCTGTTATACATAATTTAAAAAAAAAAAAAAAAAAGAACAAAGAAACTAAAAAGAAAAATTTTAGGATATTTTTATGGTTTCAATCCCTTCTAGTACAAATGTCTCTTGATATTGAGGAAAACCAATAGTTGACATGTCAATTTTTAAACTTGTAAATGATGGAACTGGTGTTGCGTTTTGGTTTATACTTCATATTGTAAATAGAAAATGAAGAGATACAATTATAAGAAGATGGAGCCTTGATCTTACCATCTTCACGAGTAAGCACACCCTTAATAAGAATTGGCAAGTTCGTAATGGATCTTAACCAGCCTATGTCCTGCAGACAAGCACTGATCAAATTAGAATAATAAGAAAACATGATTCTTGTATTGCATGCACCACAGAAGAGGAAAAAGGAGGAGGAGGAGGAGGAGGAGGAGGAGAGGAAACACTTTCACAGAGAGTGCTTAGAGAAATTACAGGCTCTTCCAGTGTTATGTGCCCTAACACCAAGATGTGAGACAATAACCAGAAAAGCCACAATCATTCTAAGTTTTATTTTAAGAAGCTATTTAATTTAGAAATTTCTAAAATGATATTACATAGCAAGGGAGAAATTGTAGCCTGGTAGTATATCCTTCCACGCACTTTTTGAAAATGCAAAGTGAAAGTCGATAAAACAAATGTAATAATTCATACCTTCCAAGACAAAGAAGCATCAAATGTTTCGTTGGCAAAGAGTTCTAACTTTGAACCTTCATCCTGCCAAAGTCCACTTATTGAGTAAATTTAACATTATTATACAGATTAACCTATTGGTCACATTTATAACAATATGCTATAACCTTGGAAATAAAATTTATCAATTATCAGTCAATGAATGGGGAAAAATGACCCAGTATCAGTGAGTGTTGTACAGCAGGGAGAGGGGGAACCAACCCCCACTCTCTCTTGCTGCTGCCCCCTCGGAATCCCAAAAATGCCAAAAAAGAGAAAAAAAGAAGAGAGCCCCCGATAATGATCAATAATAGTAGTGGAACATGGCATAACCTCCAAAGCAAATGATTCATAAATGCATAAGGGCAAAGATGATGAAGCAACAGTAGAATTGACTGTCAAAGATATCAGAATTTTGAAGGAATTCATTCAAAAAAGCATTTCAACTTTATTTATTCACTGCTCTACGAGAAGTTCTAAATATTCTTTTTTTTTTTTTATCAGTTAAATCTACCAAAATATACATGGTTTGATGGATTCAGTATGTGGTCTAATTAATCAAATAAATGAGAGAATCATTTCATACATCATAACTTTGTACATCTATATGCAATAATAAAGAGTTGAACTTTTCCACTCACAGAGGCAACATCAGTTGATATCAGACCTTCAAAATTCTTCAACTGTGGTACCGCCATCCTGCAAAGATTATTACAAGTATACTTCAGAAGATATGCACGGAGAGGCTTCTCGTACCAAGTGAAAGACAAAATGCTGTATTGACATTTCTTTTGATGTTAGAAACTGAAATTTCTTATATCTCCCAACTATATAAGGCAGCTCAAATCAAACATTGAAAGCAAATTAGTGTACAGAGTGTAGGAACAGAATCAAAAGATGATATTTTCACTTGTTCCTAATGTCTGCCTCCCTCCGACCAAGTCTAGGAGCATCCACGGTTAGGACAATAGCTTTATATCCATTTCTTTCAGCTCTCTGCATTAGCTGAGCGGATATGTCTCGTCTCTTGTTTACCTGTACAGAAGGATAGCTAGCATGTGAAGAGAAAAAGAAAAGTAAAGAACATTATTGCTGCTAAAGACACTAGATTCTGCAAATAAATAGAAAGAGCAGAAGAAGGGGAAGAATACATATAATTGATAGAACCGAATAGCATTGCAGCTGGAAGCAACCTCCTCCACTGTGCAGGAAGACATGTAGGATAAAATCTACATTGAACAATTACCTTACCATTTACATTCATAAAGTGAGCAAATGAGTTTCAACTTTTGTTATTTCAATACCATAATTGTGTTACATGAAGCTGCAGCTCTGGCTGTGGCAACTTCACCTGAAATAAACACAAACAAGAAGTTAAAAAGAGTAATAAAATATAATGAATGAGAACTCTTTCAGAACATTTTAAACCTTCAGGATTCGCAAACTTGTGATAAGCAGTTGGAGCAACAATCATAGGTGCAGATATTCTGTAACCCAATACAGTAGTTGACATGTCAATTTGACTCACATCTACAAGAACTCTAGGCCGAAACCTAAAAAGCCAAGAAACTTATCAGAAAAAATTAAAATTCCCCTTCTTGAATTAATAATTAAAAATTGCAACACATTACATGATCCTACGAAATGCTTCCACATTCTCCTTCAGTGTGTGCTGGTCCTCAGCTCCCCCAGCGTAGTAATCATAATACATTTTAGGAAGGGCTTGCTTGGCCAACTCTTGAAACTCATTAACATTCACTGGTTCACTCCCCATTTGTTCTGAATCATCAAATATCAATTAATTCACACCAAACCCATAACAAACTCATATGATAATACAAAAATATAGCTAACAGGCATACAAGATCTTATAATGACAATAGACAACTCAATTACGCCATATTCAGACATTAGTAGCATGAATTTCCTTCTATTGTAGCATCCTTCAATAATCATGCTTAAACCCTTAGATTCTAGATCATTGTGACTGGAGTAAAATTTGAGTTCCCAAGCAAGTCAATTTGTTATCCAATAACATATTCAATATTGATCAGAATCTAATATTATAAAATACCACTAAATTTTTTTTGGAAAGCACAAGAAAAAGAACCATTTATTAAAAAAAAATTAAAAAAAAAAAAAATTCTAGGGGTTCTCCATTCAAGATTCAAGACATATCCCTATTACCTACACACCCCAAAAATTCACTCTTTTGTTAAAAGCTTATTCATGGTTCATAGAACAATCAAGAATCAAGAACTTGATCATTGTACTTCACAAAAAGCATCAAGAAGAGAAAGCAAGACTTATACTTCAAAATAATCAAAACCAGCAAAAACCAAGAAAACGCATTTACACTTCTACAGTTATTCAAGAACACAAGATTGCAAAAATAATAATAACATGATCAAAAGAAAATAACAAAAGAATCCATAAATCATACATATGCAACCACTAAAGCAGCAAGACAGAGTTTTGAGTAAAGAAATGGGTCTATAAACCTGAAAGAATAGCCTAAACTGAGATCAGAGTACTCTACAAATACAAATTTATATCAGAATTATATAAGAAAGAAACGTGAGTGAGTGAGCAAGCAAGTAACAAACAAGTTTAATGATTTGATTAGGCCATTCTCAATTTCGCTAATATTGAGAAGGCCGTTTTGTGTCCAGTTTGCTTACTGTCACGTTGTCGTTTTATTGGCTGGGCTGAGGTGGGCCTAATGTCTGGAAATGGGCCTGAGGCACCCTTAAACAAGGAAAATTTTCAAAAATAACCTGAAAACACCAATAAATAACATTTACAGAGCTCAAATAATTTTATTTCAAAAATATAATCCTAACTACAAACTATAACTTTTACACGCTTCCAATCTTTACTTCATCACTGCCCGTCTGTGTGGCTCCCACTATTTTCTACACATTCTTAAGAATTACACTTATTTACTTTTTATTAAAAAAAATAATAAAGGATTTTGTAAATGAGTGCGTTAGTACATTATTTAAAAAATATTTAATGCAGACAATTAAATAAATTTATTTAAAAATTAAAAAAAAATTAGAGATTTTTAAAAAATATATTTAATCTCATTTACAGTCATAAAAATAATAGGTCAATTTTATTTTTTGTGTTTAATTTTTTTAAATAAATTTATATAATTTTATTTGTATAAATTACTTTTTGATAAGTGGCTAACACTTAGTAACAAAATCCCAAGACAATAGTATAGAAACATTGTTAATTAATTGTATTAAATCTCAAATAAAAACTAATAATATTATTTTAAACAAATATTGCATCTAAAATGTCTTCCTTATGTAATTTATTAATGGTGATTTTAGAATATTTTTACTGTATTATTTATAAAATTTTCATTTTGATATTTTATGTTGTAAGATTCAGACATTCGGTTCTCTTACGATAATGTCAACAAAGCATGCATGACAATATTTTGGTTACTTATAGGTAACCTTCCATTGCACTTCATTAATTACTAACCGACATTCTTCTACTTTTTTTTTTTTTGGTTTATTATTCATTATTAAACCCAATTCTATTATAATTCTATATAAATCTCTTCTTAATTCTTGAACATATGAGGATAATTTTAATAAAATAAAAAAAATTATGATTAACTTTTAAAATTAAAATTAAATATTATTTTAGAAAGTTTGAATATAAGTGTTTTCAAATTTTTTTAGTGATTAAGTTATTAGTATTGAAAAATTATTGTTTAGACTCAATCTATTTAGGCCCTCTTATATAAAATAAGATTTTAGAGAAAATTTGATATACGTTAAATATATATTTGGTATCTGCAACTACTTTATATATATATAAATATTGCAAATTGTCAAACATTAATGAGATAAGTTAACAGTAAATAGTATACGTTAAGTTTATATTTGGTATCTGCAACTATTTTATATATACATATTGTAAATTTGAAAAAAAAAAACTAAAAAGATAAATTAACAATAAATGATATACGTACATCAAAATTTGGTATACGTTAAATATATGTTTGATATCTGCAACTACTTTAATATATATAAATTGCAAATTTCAAAAAAATTAAAAGATATATAAACTAACAGTAAATGGTATACATATACCAAAATTTGGCATACGTTAAGCATATGTTTAGTAATTGCAACTATTTTATATATATACATATTGCAAATTTGAAAAAAATAAAAAAAATAAATTAATAGTAAATGGTATACATATATCAAAATTTAGTATATATTAAATATATGTTTGTTATTTGCAACTACTTTATATATATACAAATTAAAAAATAAAAAATAAACTAACAGTAAATGATATATGTATACTAAAATTTGGTATACGTTAAGTATATATAAACCAAGCAGGGTGATTGACAAACTAAATTTGTTGTTTGGTTTTGATTGTGAAAGATGCTTTGCTTTACTAGAAGGAGATCCTATCAATTCTCTGCGATAATTTGAATGGATTTTCTTGAGCACATATAAATGTTTGTGATAACCTTTTCATCGTCTATTATGGAAGAGACATATAACTTGATATTCTTTTGGATTTATAATAATTTCGTATAGATTTGTTGATTTCAATTTTCAAATTTTTTTTTTCTTTTATTCCATTTTTTTCTCATATTCTTTCATAATAGGGTATAAAATTGGCAAAGGTGAGGTTACATTTTTTTCTCTAATGTCCAAAATTTAATTTTTTTCCTTCAATTTTTCATTTTCCTTCAATTACTCAAATAATTTGAAATTCATTTTCCATTCAAATGTTAATTAAATTTTTTTACTTAAAAATAGTAAAAAATAAGATTAAAATATATATATAAAAATTCAATAAACAATGTTTAAATTAAAAGAGTTTAAACTTCTAATTTATTGGTTCTTTTCACTTACTATATATTATTGGTGAAATAAAAAATAGTAAAAAATAAGATTAAAATATAAAAAAAATTTCAGTAAACAATGTTTAAATTAAAAGAGTTTAAACCTTTAATTTATTGGCTCTTTTCACCTACTATATAGTATTGGTGAAATAAGCAATCAAATAGATTTGATTAGGTGTGCACATAAATTTAATTTGAATTTAAAACTGATGATATGTTTTTATGCAAAATAATAATAATAATAATAATAATATATACTGTTTATGTGCCTTTGTTCCATAAAAATTAAAAATATATTATCAATAAAATTAAAAAGAAAGAAAGGGAGGTATGAGTATTAAATATATACATATTTTATCTTTTTAATTTTTAATAAGAATTAAGTAAAAGAAAATATGTATAAAAGGTTTTAGTGAAAAATTAAAAAAAAAAATGAATATTCATATTTCATCATTTGCCAATCCAATAATTTTATATAATTTAGTTTATTTTTTAATTTTTCTATTTATTTATTCCTCTATAAATAATAATATGATCTCATACTTGCTCCTCCTCTCATCAATACATTTCACACCTTGAAAACAATTTACAGAGCAACACAACCCAAAAAAAAAACAGAGCAAATATGAGTAGTACAATGATCTCTTCTTCTAGGAGCCAAACCATATCAAAACCCAATCTCTCAACTCCAAAATCCTTTCTTACCCCATCTTCTTCCCTTAGCTTCAATGCCCATTTCTCAAAATCAAGCTTTTCACTAAAAAAATTTCATTTGAAATCAATTAAAACCTGTCCAATTAAAGCTGCCATGACCAATACTGCTTATAAAATTCCTCATACCCACCATTAAAAAAATATCCACCAAGCACTCTGCTATTAAAGTCTCTTCACCAATAGCATTAAGCGCTCTCCAATCCTCATACCCATCCTCAGCCGGAGCATTCAATATCAAATAGAAAAATTCAATACCCACTAGCAATACATTTCTTAAAGAATCAAAATTTGCAAACACCGCATATCCATGAGCTTTTCTAGATCACGGCTTGCCATTGAAGGGTTTTAACCCCATTTTATTCTTTCATTTCCTTTCCTATTCCCCTTAATTTCAAATTCTCGAGCTTTGCTCTCTTTCATTTCCTTGAAAAACTTTTTTCTGTTCAACAATGGCTGCTCATATATAAAAGATGCGTTTTTGGATTTCTGAGAGAGAGTTAATACTTTTGTTTATGTCATCCAATTTAGAAACTTAGCTTCAATTATACTTTAAAACTAAATTGAAAATAATAATAAATAATATTTTCATATTAATTTAAAGAGTAAAAGTAAAATTGAATTTTGCTTAAAAAAAAAAAAGTAAAATTGACTTTAAAACTTATTATACCATACCATACTATTAATTTAAAATTTATTAAATCATATCATACTATGGAATTAATATTTAAATTTCAATAAAAATTAATTGAGTTTTCAAATTTTGTGAATTTAGTAAACTACTAATAATAAAATTAATTATTTAATTAATCAAATTATAAAATTAAAGAGTTCATTTAACTTCTATCGAAATTTAAATTTAAATTAAATTAATACTATTATATAATAAGTTTAAGGATGAATTTAGCTTTTTGACCTTTTAATTAATAAAATTTTTCTTACAATTGTAAATTAGGTAGAATTGCAATTAAAATTTCAAATTGGGATAGAATTGACAAAATATATATGTTATAATTGTAAAAATATGTAAAATTTAAGGTAAATTTATCTATTGAGTCTTTTTATTTAAGAGAAAAAAATTGTCAAAATTTTTATCTAGTTACCAAATGAAATTTAAGGGCTTATTTCCAGTTTCCACCTGACAAGCAAATACATTTTAAAAGTCCTAATGTTATACATCCAAGTTCAGGACCAAATCTCATATCAATCATGATTGCAATTCAAATGAAAATAATCCATCAAGAGATTATTTAACATTTTCCCACTCTCTTCAAGGCCATAAAATAAAAATAAATAAATACAAAAATAAAAAGAAGCATAAGCAACATGCTTCTAGTCCAAGATGCATGCAATTTAACAATACTTGTTTTATTTCTTTCTCCTCCTTGAAGCATTCAGCTATTTGCTACACAAAATGTTATTAGAGCATGGATTGGAGTCTATCATGCTCAGTCCTGATATGGTTCCTAGTTATATCTTTCAGACTGGAACACCCAGAAAGGGCCATGGTGAGTTCAAGCTCATTCTTCAGCATTTCAATCACCTGTCTAACTCCATTTTCTCCTTTCACTGCCAGTCCAAACACAACAGGTCTTCCAACCTGCAATTAATAATTTTAAATTTATATCATAAGATTTAATCAATAAAGTCTTAAGTTCACTGTAAGATTATTTCATTTAGAAGATGTGAAAATCCAATGAGGATCAAGCTTACAATAACTGCTTGTGCACCAAGTGCCAATGCCTTGAAAACATCTGTTCCACGCCTTACTCCTCCATCAAATAAAACTGGAATTTTCCCTTTAACAGCATTAGCAACCTGCAATTAAACTAGGACTTGAATGAGTATATTTTCATTTGACAATTGAATTTTCAAGCAAAAAAGCATGTAAAATATCTAGAGACACCTCTTCCAAAACAGAAATTGTTGGAGGAGCATAATTTAGCTGGCGACCTCCATGATTAGAGACAATAATTCCTGAAACACCTACTTCCATGGCCTTTATGGCTGCCAATAAAAATAATTCCTTGTAACCCTCAAAGTTGGAGAAGTATAGGACCTAGACTACAGAGAAAAAAATATATGAATAGATGCAAATATCATTAGAAGTTGCTTCCATTTTACCATCTTCGCGAGTGAGTACTCCCTTTATCAGAATTGGTAAGTTTGTAAGAGATTTTAACCATTTTATATCCTGCAAGAAAAATTTTCACTAATATGTGCAACAATGAATTGATTTAGTCCAATGTAAAGAGTTATTTACTTGTTCATACCTTCCAACATAAAGAAGCATCAAAGACTTGATTAATGAAAGCTTCATTTGAACCTTTTTCCTGCAAATTTTTTGCATAGAAATATATCTTCTTTTGCAGATTACTGATTCAAAAAAGCATGCTCAGTGCCCACTTCAACTATTCTACTCACATTTGCAGCTTCAGATGATGATAAGAGACCCTTCACATTACCCCGTGTAGGTAAAACCAATCTGGAGAATTTATCACATTATGTTCATATCAGATGAAAACAAAGTGTATCAAGTCCAGTTGAGAGATTGCTGACTAATATTTGTGTAGCATCCTTGATATGTCAATTAGTTTAACCAAACTATATAGCAAGTGTGTGCATATATAGAAAGAAAAAGGAAGACATAATATGCACTTATGCTTTATGTCTGCCTCTCTTCGACCGATTCTTGGAGAGTCTGCTGTTAGCACAATAGCCTTATATCCATTCCTTCCAGCCCTTTGCACCATGTTTGCAGCTATATCGCGTCTTTTATACACCTAACCACATATGGATACCTACATATTATTAGAATAAGGCTGGAAAATAATCTCTCTTGTAAAATGAAAAAGATTTGAGAAAAGGCCAAGTACATATAATTGAAAGAACCGAACAGCATTGCAGCTAGCAGCAACCTCCTCCGGACTGCAGTTAGCAGAGGAGGATACAACCTAAAAATGAAAAAATAAGTCATTATTCATGCACCTAAAGTAAGAAAACTAGCTACCAATGAGCTTTAGCTCAATGATACATTGGTACTAGAGTCTGTCTTCAGGATTATGAAATTGCAAGTTCGGGCCTTAGTTAGAGCCTAATTTGCCAAAACAAAAGTATAAAAGAATAGCTAAAAAAACTAGCTCAACATCTATTGCATGAATACCATTATGGTGTTGCATGCAGCTGCTGCTTTAGCAGTAGCAACCTCTCCTGGGGTAATCAGAACAGAAAAGCTGTTGAAATCAGAATATGAAACAAATACAATTAAGAACTCATTATCTAGACTAAAGACCTTCGGGGTGTGCTAGCTTATGCATAGAGGTTGGAGCTATTATAATAGGTGCTGAGATAGTGTAACCCAATATAGTAGTAGACATTATTACTCTGCTAACATCCACAAGAACTCTAGGCCGAAACCTGAGAAAATCAAACATATTGTTTAATAAAAGGCGTTAGTCTTTTTTTTTTTTTTTTTTTTCTATATTAAGCATAATAAGT
The DNA here is from genome assembly GCA_949750685.1 of Vernicia montana. Lineage (NCBI taxonomy): Eukaryota > Viridiplantae > Streptophyta > Magnoliopsida > Malpighiales > Euphorbiaceae > Vernicia > Vernicia montana. Next base: position 45,126 of record CATKHJ010522276.1, read on the forward strand.
TTTAAAATATTACATAATTCTTTGAAAAGCTTCCACATTATGTTTTAGTGTATACTGGTCCTCTGCTCCCCCAGCATAGAAGTCATAGTACATTTTTGGGAGGACTTGCTTAGCCAAAATTTGGAACTCATTTACATTAATTGGTTCAGCTGCCATTTAACCTGGAAACATGACATTAGATATCTCTCTCTTTAATAAACAATAATAGATGAATGTCAACAACAGGCAAAAGCACAAGCTCCATAATTCCATTGCAAAAGGCCTCAAGCTAGTTCAAAATTTCATCTACAGTAGCTTAATCCAGAAAATAAGTAAAAAGCTAGAGAATGGAGATCTATAACCAAAATTCATCTTTCTGAAGTCCTTAAAATCTGTAGAAAATTCTTGTCAGGATGATTGCTTTTCTTTTTGGTGTTCAATTCATATTTACTAAATCCACTCAGACTTATCATTATGTACTTCTTAAAAAGGAAGTATGACATTACTTGTAGATAATATGTAAACAAGTTTATTGTAAAGCATTCACCTTAACTTTGTCAAGCAAAAGATATCATTTCCAGGAAAGTGCCTGTGTGTGACACTGTGATTGAGTTATAACACTCCATAAAACAACACCAAAAATTGAATAAAACCATAAATTAAAAAATGATAAAGCCACCATGTAATTACCTGAATTGATCAAGCAATTCAGTTGAGTACAAGATAAACATACCTATAAGAGAGGAGAAATCTCCACACACCTAACAGAGTTTCAGCAGTAGAACAGTTGTACTATTGTTGGTCAAGATTCTAGTCTTAAGTCATTATTGACAAATATGAACAGATTAAATCGTGTGGCTAACAAAAAAGTAACATTTTTTGTTAACGTTTGTTAACATTAGATCGTGTGGCTAACATTTTTTGTTAAGTAGGAAAAAAAAAACATTTTTCACTTTCTGTCACCATCAATAAGGTGCACAATGTTGTATACAGCTAATTGCAAAGCTATATACAGCTTTGCATTAGCCTTTGGAGGCCTATAAAAGGCCTCCATTTCTTCAAGATATGCACACCAAAAAAATATAAGAGAGAAAATTAGAGAGTTAGAGAAAAAAAAAATTGTTAAGAGAGAATTTAAATTGTTTTCTCCTTATATTATTGTAATTCCTATTTTCTCATAGTGAAATTTTTTTTATTATTGCTCGTGATTTTTACCCTGATTTATTTAGGAGTTTTTCACGTAAAATCTCTGTGTCTATATTTTGTCTATTATTATTATTTTCTTAAATTATTAACTGCGATTCTGCTCTAATCCGGTGGTATTTTCCACAACAAATTCCAACACACAATGGCATTGCAAATCTGAGTGTTGAGGTTTCAAATATAATTTCAATGCAGTGACTAACACTATGGTTCCACTTGTTATTTAACAGAAAATATCCATTATGTACCTGCTATACAAATTTGAGATAATGATAATGAGAAAATAGTTTTTTTTTTTTTTTTATCTGACTCTAACTAGAGGCTCAAACTCGAGACTTTGCAACCCTGAAAACGACTCCGCTGAGCTAAAGGTCATTAGTTGAGAAAATTAGTTTTTGAGATATAATCACAAAACTGCTGACAAATAGGTATCTACTATATTTGGATTTGCAGAATAAAAAGTTGTTGGGTTGGATTGGAAATGAGATAAAATGAGCAGCCAGTAGATATTTTGGTTATTTTTTATTGGCCGACAAGTGGAGGTTTCTGCTGGGATTTGATTTGCTTACATTAAGAAGGTTGATGGAGCCTAGGTTGTTTATTGAATCATCCAACCCTAACTGAACTTCCTTTTTCTGTCTTTTTTTCCCTCAGTCTATTTTTTGCTTTCAAAATCAAATCTGCTATTAATATTTACATAATATTTGGTAGGAAAAAATATTTAAAATTTCTCGAAAATGATAAATTTTTTTTGGAGTTTTTACACAAATACTCTAAAAATAAAACTCTTTTTTTTTTTTTCAAAAATACATTTATTAAATTTTCTATTTCAAAAATGCCTCATGTTTAAAGGTATATTATAAGTATATCATAATTATATCAAAGGTATATTATAAATATATCATAAGTATACAAAAAAATATATATTTTTGAAAACCTAAAAAGACGAAAGGGTATTTTTAAAAAAAAAAATTAAAAAAAGTATATCTGGTGTAATTTCCTCAGTTTTTTATTTCTTTAAAAAATAAGTATATCAATGATTTGACTTAAATTTAATTGAATAAAACATAATTTAATACAATTTATTAAATAAATATTAAAGTGAAAATCAATTAATTCATTAATTTTTTTTAAATTGCTATTAAATTTTAAAATACAGTTCTTTAGAAATTTTGTAACTTTCCCTGCTACCAAACATTGCCTTATAATCTTTGTAAATCTAGGAGGTCATTTACACAATTTTAGGAGGTCATTTAACATTTAACATTTTATATAATATATAACCAAATGAGTATGGTAGGATAATCAATGAGGGAATGAATTCCCTTATTTTTTGTAAATTTCATAAAAAAAAATAAAAAAGGGAAAAACTTGGCTTCAACTTCATTAATTTTCTTTCGCCTCCTTGAAGCATCCAACTATTTGTTGGATATTTTATTGCACTTTGTTACAGCACTAAAGCATGGATTGGAGTCTCTCATGCTCAGTCCTTACATGGCTCCTAGTAATATCTTTCAAACTAGGACAGCCAGAAAGGGCCATGGTGAGTTCAAGCTCATCCTTGAGCATTTTCAGCACCTGTCTTACTCCTTTTTCTCCCTTCACTGCCAGCCCAAAGATAACAGGCCTTCCAACCTGCAGCAACGTATCAGTTACCACTGTATAGAGCCTGTTTGATATTACGATTGAAATTGCTTTCCTGAAAAAATACTACTTTTACATTTTCAACATAATACTTTTCTCAAAACAGTTCAAATAATAATGTCAAACAGACCAATAGTAGAGTAGTCTAAGTTCACTACAAGATCTTTTCATTTGGATGATGTGAAAATTTAATAGAGTGATCAAGCTTACAAGGACTGCTTGTGCACCAAGTGCCAATGCCTTGAAAATATCTGTTCCCCGCCGCACTCCTCCATCAAGTAGAACAGGAACTTTCCCTCTGACAGCATGAACAACCTGCAAATGTAGGCCTTAAATAAGTATAGTTTCCTTAACAATTGAATTTTTCGAGCAATGGAACATACACATCTAGATTCAGTAAAATTGAGTTACCTCTTCCAGAACAGAAATTGTGGCAGGAGTATAATCTAGCTGGCGAGCTCCATGATTGGAGACAATAATTCCTGCAACACCTACTTCTATGGCCTTCATTGCTGCCAATATAATACATGAAGTGAGTGCTAAGCTATTTGACCATGGAACAAACCAAAAGGCATATGCACACTCAAAAGTACTCTTCTAGTAACTAACTAGTAAGCGTAGCTTCACTAACAGAAGGAAACAGATGAAGGGGAGATAAAAAGTTTTTTGTTAACAGAAGTACTCAAATATCTGGTTTTCTAAAATTGACTGAAACAATAAACAAAAATTTCTTGGAAAAGCCTTAAGAATTGGCAAAGGATAGGTTATTTTTTCGTTTTAGACTACAAAGAAGAAGAAATGGAGAGGACAAATATCATCAAAATCTGCTTTTGATTTTACCATCTTCACCAGTGAGTACCCCCTTGATCAGAATTGGCAAGTTTGTAATAGATTTTAACCATCCTATATCCTGAAATGAAAATTTTCAGTAATTGAACCAATATAAGCAACAGCAAACAGAGATAATGATTGTAATGTTTGTGAAGGCCAACCTTAAAATCAATAAGAGTACAAATATAAGTAATTAATTGGCTAACCAACAGTATATTGCTTGTAATCTGCAAGTTGGAAATACAGCCCAAGGTAAAGAGTTATTATACCTTCCAACTCAAAGAAGGATCGAAGGTTTCATTGGCATAAGCTTCTAAGCTTGAACCTTTTTCCTGAAAATTCATTATATGAAAATAATACTCCTTAAGCAGATTGCTGATTGGAGAAGTGAAATATACTGCATAGTAACAGATGCATGACTTTGAACTGAAATATGATAAAGGAAAACATAATAAATTCAGGTATACATTAGTTTATGTTTTAATCTGTAGTAAATTCCTTGAAACTGGCACATATCAATTGAAAATAGATTTTGTATGCTTAGTGCTCATTACTCACAGATACAACTTCAGTTGATAATAGACCCTCCAGATTCTTCAACTGAGGTACAATCAGTCTGCAGAAGTTATTACAGTTATGTTAATATGAAATGAGAATGTACATAGTTTATTGAGTCCAACTGAGAGAAAGAAATTAACAATTTTTTAATTAAATTACAGACTGATACTTTTGTTGCATCCTTGATATGAAAAGCTATTCAACCAAACTATAACAGGAACTGTGTGCAGATAGAATGAAAGATGAAGAAATGGCATCTACTTATTCTTTATATCTGCTTCTCTTCGACCAAGCCTTGGAGTGTCTGCTGTTAGGACAATAGCCTTATATCCATTCCATTCAGCTCTCTGCACTAAGGTAGCAGCTATATCGCGTCTTTTATACACCTAACAACAGATGAATACCACTTGCTCATGGTTAGTTCGTTCAATGATATTACAATTTGAAAGTGAGAATCTATCACTTATGAAATTAAAAAAAGAAGTTAAGAAAATATCAAGTACATATAATTGGAAGAACCGAACAGCATTGCAGCTGGCAGCAACCTCTTCCAGACTGCAGGTAGCAGAGAAGGATAGAGTCTGAAATGAAAAATAAGTCATTATTCAAGCAACTAAAGAAAGAAACTAGCTCTAAATCTTTTATATGAATACCATTATGGTGTTGAATGCAGCTGCTGCCCTCGCAGTAGCAATTTCTCCTAAGGCAATCAGACAGCAGCTGAAATCAGAATATGAAATATACACAATAAAGAATGATTCAGTGCATAAGAATTTAAGACCTTCAGGATGTGCTAGCTTTTGCATAGAGGTTGGAGCTATCATAATAGGAGCTGAGATACTGTAGCCCAATATAGTAGTAGACATTGTTATTTTGCTAACATCCACAAGAACTCTAGGCTGAAACCTGAGAAACCAAATTAACAAACTGTTTAGTAAAAGGCAGTGTCTTGTTTTCTACATTAACCATAATAAGTTCTAAGTATTACAAAATTTTTTGAAAAGCTTCCACATTCTCTTTTAGTGTATACTGGTCCTCTGTTCCCCCAGCATAGAAGTCATAGTACATTTTTGGGAGAACTTGCTTAGCCAAAATTTGGAACTCATTCACATTCACTGGTTCAGCTGCCATCTAACCTGCAAACATAATTTCAGTAAATTATGCTCCAAATAATTAAGACACTCGGGAATGCTCATATTCTATTGTTAAATACCCCATAATTTCATGGTTTCATCCTCAAACTACTTGAGATAAAGGTATGTAGATTCTCAAGTAGCTAAAACTTTAATCTGCAGATACTTGCTAAAGTACAAAGGAGGAAACAGACTATTGAAAACAGAAATTCAACTTGCAAAAGTCCTTGAGGCCATATTTAATTTGCTCTGAAAATCGGAAATGAAATGCAATTCCAAGATTGGAATTCCACTTTCATGTATAGTATATGAGAAATCCCAATTTTTTTGTATTATTTTTATATTTGAATAAAATGAAATTTAAGTGAAAATGGTATATACTTCTAAGCATGATCTCAAAAATTTACCATTGAACTGTGTTAATTATCTTAAAATGAACTTGGAACAGAAGGCATCTATTTCCATTTCTGTTCATATTGTTTCCAAAGAGAGCCAAACAAACCCTTTAAGTTGTAGAAAATTTTTCAAGATATTGCTTTTCCTGGAAAGGAAGTATACCTCTTGTCATTATCACAACAGTTGACAAATAACTCGGCTATATCATTTTTAGGGAAAAATCTTAGGTGAATCTGTGAATGCTGTTACATCTCAAGAACAATTCCGTTTTTGCTTCCACATGATTTACAGACAGTAAATATCTAAGAAGTTACAACATAATAATACCCCCATCTAACAGCATGAGAAACACTAAAAAATGAATCAGTGTCAATAAAACCATAAAAATAAGATAATCCGTGAAGAAATTAACTGTAGTCAAGCTCACAAGAAAATCAACATACCTAGAAAGATAAGTGAAATCCCCACAAGATAACGAAGTTTAAGCAGAACCGGTGTTGTACTATTTTTCATCAAGATTTCTGCAGTCAAGTGAAGACTGATAAATAGGTACAGACTAGATCACGTGTACTGTGACTAAAAAAAAAAAAAGAAATTGAAGTTGCGTATGGAATCTTTTCTTGCCATCTTTTGTCCTTATCTACTTACAAGTTGCAAGTGCCTTTTTGGGTGGTCCAACTTGCCCATACTACCTTTGGCAAAAAAAAAAAAAAAAACTAGTCCATACTACTAAATTTCGCACTATGCATCTTATCAGTATTTTCAATTTAGAGTGATGTTGCTGAAGGTATAGGATTGTGAGAGGCTTTGAGCTGGTTGAAGTGTCTGTAACTTTCAAATGTTCAAGTGGAAATGGATTCTCAAATAGTGGTAAATGCTATAAGGGATAATGTCAATGGTTTATCTTACTTTGGGATGATATCAGAGACTGTAGGTTCTTGTTAGAATCTCTTATAAATGTTAACATTCAATTTGAAAAGCTATCAGCGAATGGTGTTGCTCACTTTCTAGCTAGAGCAACAGATTCTATGACAGGTCCTGGTTATTTCTGCTCTTTAGGCAGATAGCTAATAATATCCATCATATTTTCTCGTCAAAAAAAAATAAAGATTAAAACTTAGTCCAAAACAGGTATTATTTGTTTTTTTTCCATGTACCATTAGGCCTAAGGAAGTGAAGGTTTCTGCAGTGGTGTGATTTTCTTGCGTTAACAAGGTTGCAATTGTCATTTCTGTGGTTGATGGAGATAAGGCCTAAACTTTTCTTGTTCTTTTTCTTTTGTCCTTTACCCCCCACTTTTCCAATTTTTTGTTTTCATATTTATTTGCATTATTGCTTGGCTCCTGGCATCTGCTAATATTCCTTGGACCCCAGGATATCTGCCAAATTCATCAAAATTCACTTTCAGATTGCAATCTGAAAAAGGCTTCATTTGTAGGGTTTAAGAGATTTCTCCTCTGATCTTTCTGCTCCTCTCCCCTCCACTTTTGCGCTTTACTGAAGTATCATAACTTAGAATAACAAAGAAAATAAATATGCTGCAAAGCCATAACATGTGCTTAGCATCAAGTTGAATCCACCTTGATTATTCAATTCAATTTTAACACATTTGTTACTGTGAAAAGAAGAAGAAGAAGACCTCACCTACCTTTCAGCTATTGTGGATTTCAGGAATCACCTCCATTTGCACAACCAACAACCTCAACAATCTTTCACCAATCAAGACTCCATTAATGTACTATGTCCTCTATAAATATAATTATAATAAATCTTGTAAACACACAACTCATTAATACAATTATCAGTTCATCATGTAATCTAATATGGTATCAGAGGCTAAAAGCTCAGTAAAGGTTGGAAACTCAGCCTCTGCAAAATACAAAACCCAGAAAATCCTTTGTTTTTCATTTATTCTAAATTTTTTTTGAAACAGAGTATCTCCGTCATTTCTGTAAATTTTCCATGCACACGTCCAAAATTTAATTTGACCACATCATCTAAATCCCTTGCCATAAGAAGAATTTTGGTGCAATCTGTTTCGAAAACGGGTGTAAAATCAGAAATTCGGTAAATAGTAATCACATAAATTTCTGATGAAGAAAATTATTCTAACTCGGTTACTGTTCCAACTCAATCACTATAGCAAGGTATTGTAGCAGGGGTACTATTCATCGGGTCCTGCAGTAGATCAACTGACTCGATTCAAGTCTTGGTCCGACCAATTTGATTTGAACCGGTCCAGTTTGCTTTGACCAATCGGTTCAGTTATTTTTGTACCGGTTTTCAACAAATTCAGACCGGTTTCCAAGGTTTTTAGATCTTCTGAATTTAATTGTGCTGTCCATTTTGCAAAATTTTGTCTCTATCTATCTGTTCTCGACCCTATCTCAATTTTTTATGTTTCTGTGGCCTACCGGTTCTGAATGAACCAAGACTGGTTCCCAAGGTTTTTAGACCTTCTGAAATCAATTTTGCAGTTTGTTTTGCAAAATTTTGTCTCTATCTATATTTTCTGCCTCTGCATCAATTTTTTGTGTTTTTTTAACCGGTCGGTTCAACCCTTTTCCGATAAGTTCTGAATGAACCATTCATGGTTCCTGAAATTTTTAGACCCTCTAAATCTATTTTCGGTCTCTATTTTATCACTTTGTGACTCAATTTTCTGTTTTGGGCATTTTTGAATCCATTTTTGCCCTTCTGAATCCATTTCTAGTATTTGCTTTACCAATTTCTGAATTATCTCATCTTTTAGGTCGTCTGAATTAATTTTTTGGCTTTTCTAAAGCCATTTATGGCACCTGTTTTATCCATTTCAGACTTTGTCTCCTGTCTGAATCCAGATTTGGTATCAATTTTACCAGAATCAAACTCTGTCTCCTGTTTACACGTGTTCCAGCATTGTACTGCCTGTGTTCTGCCATGCCATTCATATGGCTCCTCCTGTTACCACGTATTCCGCCACGTGTCCAAATCCAATCTCTGTTACCAGATTCCGACTCTGATTATTTTCAAATTTATTTTTCAGTTCTACTACGCTTATCAGTTTATATCTTATTTCATGTTTTCAGTTTATTTAACTACTTTTTTAATATGTATTTTGGTTTCTGCTTTAACCCGTTTTCCAAATCTACTGAACAACCTCAAGTTGGCATCTACGATACCACCTTGAGTTTGAGGGAGGGTGTTAGTATGAAAAGAAGAAGAAGAAGACCTCACCTACCTTTCAACTATTGTGGACTTCAGGAACCACCTCCATGTGCACAGCCAACAACCTCAACAACCTTCCACCAATCAAGGCTCCATTAATGTACTCTTTCCTCTATAAATACCATTGTAACAAATCTTGTAAACACACAACTCATTAATACAATTATCAGTTCATCATGTAATCTAACACACATGTTTACTTTTCCCTATCAAAAATCATAATTATGTCGGTTCCAATTGAGTTGACTAATTCTGGCAGAGTTCAACCAAAA